>JAPZDY010000023.1:1820387-1836569 GCA_029783645.1 Ctenochaetus hawaiiensis | reverse complement strand
TGTGTGTGTGTGTGTGTGTGTGTGTGTGTGTGTGTGTGTGTGTGTGTGTGTGTGTGTGTGTGTGTGTGTGTAAGTGTAAGCGTTATGTGCAACCACCTTGGGGATCCGTCCCCCAGCACAAACCAAGGAGCTCATTTATGTTCTGCTGCATGTTGCAGGGGTCTGTGATGAGGCCAGCATGATTGTGTTCTGTGTGTGTATGTTTGTTCATGTGTATGTGTGTGTATGGTGTGACTGGGATGATGCCACCTGGTCCCTCTCCTCTGATCAATTAGCAGAGAGAGAGAGGAGGGCAAAGAGAGAGAATGAGACTGAGGAAAAGCATGAGCAATGAGTGTCTGTGCTTGTGTTTCTATATATGTGTGTTTTTGTATGTGTGTGTGTAGCTATTTTGATTGTAGAATTGTAAAGACAAGTCCAACTGCAGTATGGACTTTCCTCTATGCATCGCAATGTATCCTACCACTGTCCTTCCATTACATTACATTCTATCTTCGCATTGTGTCTCTTATTTTGCCTATACTCTTTCTTGTTCTCTCTGAGTTGAAACCTCATCAGTAATTCTGAAGATGTGCAGCAGCCACCCACCAATAACCTGTGTGTGTATGTCAGAGTGTGTGTGTGAGAGGGTGTGTGTGTAAATGTGTGGCTGCATCTATCGCTTAGTTAAGAGGCTTCTGGCTTCTGAGTTGGGCTGAAATCTCTCTTCGTCTTGGAGAGTAAGTTATAGAAATAGCTTTAAAATAATACTGCCTGCCTCTCTCTTATATACTAATTGAATGGTGCTACTTTTTAGTCTGCTGCCTACTGTGAAAATAATAAAGCTACATGAAATTTTCACATTGACAATTACAGGCAGGACCCAAATAATAGTGAACAATCTGAAGTTGATTGCTGTATTGTAAGGTTCAAAGTCTATGCAGAAATGTCACGGCCAGGTGTTATTTTTCCCTGTGGAGAAATCAAGCAAAATGTCTTAACTGGTGACCAATCAAGAATAGCCAGCTATGCATTATGGGAATTGTCAGCACAGCTGGACTGCCTTTGAGTAATGTGACAGAGTTTGTCATATAAAGAGTGTGCATGAATGTATGCATCCAAATTAGGACTCCCTATAAACACAATTTATATCAATGCTCCATAAAGGCATAATTTATCGACACTTATTTAAATGTGTATTAAAAAGCAGTAAAAAGTTCACTTTCTGTTGTGTGGTAACAAACTCACAGTCCTAACCTTCACCCTGCCTCTCACTCTCTTCTCTCATCCCTCTCTCCCCTGTGTTCTCTGTCCCAGCATAGGCCTCCCAGGGTTGTGTATGTGTGTGTGTGCGCATGTACGTGTGTGTGCATGTGGTGGAGGATCAAATACACTCTGTGAGACAAAGCGTAACGGCAGGATGCTCTATGACTCTGTCATCTCACTATGGGTCACGTACGCACACACACACACGCTCGCACACAGGCTGGGTCTCAGAGGGGGACAGCATACAGAGACTGCGGTCCCCACACACTGATCAAAACAATGTATTTGTCAGAAAAGAGAACTCTTTCATGGGACACACACACAGACACACAGGCGTTGGAGGCCTCTCTCCATGCCCTTGTTCCGGACAGCCCAATTATCTCTCTGCACCTCACTGTTTTCCCTTCAGTTCACTCTCTCTTTCTTTCTCATTCTCTCGCTTACTGTCTCTTCTCATCTGTAGCCACTTTTTTACTCACTTTATAATTGATTGACCGTTAATTAGCCCTCTAAAGTTACTTTTATAGGACTGTTTGCTTCGTTGACATCATCTCTATGTGATTTATATGGTTCTCCAGACACATGCTTGCAACTTCTCTCACACAAGGACAAAAAAGTGCATATAGGCAACATTCTCAAAAGAAGCTAGTTTTTGTTTTGTTATGTTTATTAAATTAGTACAGAAAAATTAATCTGCAACTATGTTGATAATCAATAAATTGTTCAGGTTCATTCTTGATGATACATTTGCCTCCTTCTCAGATGTGTAGATTTTTTGCTTTTTTTCACCCTCAAGATTGCATTTAATATTTTTTTTTTTTTAAATTGCCGCTTGAATGAATGCAGTAACTTTAACAAATAGTCTGTCAATTAGATCAGTGAGGATATATAAGTTTGTAAAATATAGCTAATAGGAACTTGATTTTGTATATATATAAAGATAGCTGATGTTTTACCCCTTCCTCTGATCCTGGTGGCATGAAAGAATGCAAACGTACTGCAGAAGAGAGCATTGCTTCCACTAAGGGCAAGAGCTTTTAAGGTGCCTTCTGCAGAGACCCCCAACACACACAAAAACACACTGAGATCACAGAAGGGAAGGCATTAGTCATTCATTTTGTCTTTATCTGTGCCTTTTGTATTGCTCTTTCTTTTTTCTCTCAGGTCTGTGATTTGCTTCTGTGCATGTAAACAGTGATTTTCTCTTTTGGAGAAATTTATTGCCGAACAAAAACACATTACAACAAGGAATACTTACGTGACATTAAAATATAAAATATGACAATTGATTACACTGGTACACTTCTCTGTCTCTGTGTCCTTCTTTCTCTCTGTGTGTCTCGCTCCATGTGACTCTCTCCTGCTGTTTCAATCTCCTGGTAAATGATAATGAACCTCTATCTGTCTCAGTATGTCTCGGACAAACTGGCGCCCCACACAACCTAGCAGCCTTTGAGGTTTGCATGTGTCTGTGTTTGTGGACAGGGGATATTTGGGGACTGGGACCTTGGAGCATACCATCTCATCCATTTAAACCCATGTGACACCCGCCCTGCCCACACACACATACATACACAATCACAACACACAATCACATACATACACACACTCCCCCACAGCTATTGAGCCGGGATTAGGGCACCCTTGTATCGGCCTTTGAGGCAAAGAGAGATAGGAATCTTTGTGTGAATGTGTGTGTATGAGTCAGTATGGGTGTCATGGAGGTATGATTGAAGACGTTATTAACCCCACGATCCCCTGCAGCTCTGCAACTGAAGTTCTGCACACTGAATGTGTGTGTGTACATACACACTTACAGGACATGAGATAAGTGACAAAAAGGGAAAAAGACACAGATTGTGTGTATCTCTGAGTCACTATGTTTATGCATGTGTAATTTTGTATTTGACTGTGTTTGTGTATGTGTGTGTGTATTATGTGTATTTGTGTGCAGCTCCACAAGGGGTCACAGATTGGCCCGCAGAAGACACCATCTGATCTCTCCGGGCTGTGCACTCCTATGGTGTTCGTGTGTATGTGGACCCACATAGTGTTTGTGTGTGTGTACATGTGTGTGCTTATGTGTGTGGTGGTGTTGGAGGGAACTGGGGCATTGGTCCTGTATGGAATAACAGTGATAAGGACAACAGGCAGGAGACCTGATCGTCAGGGGTGTGTGTATGTGTGTTCATATGTTTGTGTGTTTATGACGCCCACCTTTCATCTGGCCTTTCACCATGGGTGCTGTGATGTCACTCGCACCTTCTTAAAATAGACACACACTAACACTCATAAGCATTGGTATAATCCCAAGTGACGGTATTTGTAATAGATTGACATGATCTTCTTAATATGTTGTTGTTTGCTTCATATCTTTCATGGAGAGATGATTGTTATTCACTTACATTGTAAATGCTACTGCTTGTAGAACAGATTGACTTATGATGTCCAACAAAGTGTGTCGTGTAAAGTTATTTAGCAACTCTATACACCTGCAACCTATACAGCTTGATAAGTGAAAAAAAAATCTCTAATGCTGCCATTTAAAGTCAGTTTCTTCTTAATAAGATAAAATTACTTGTGTGTATCCACTGAAAATGTAAAATTGTAACAAGTTTGATACATCATAGTGTACACAGAGAATTCTGGGATTTTAAGAGATGTTCGCGGACTGAAAAGGGGGAATCAGAGTAAGGTGTTTGAATTGGAGCCTACACAAATTAATCATTAAGTGATGACCCAGGAGGGACAATAAGGGGACATGAAGGGAGAAATGGGCAGTGTGAGGGATGGGTAAGTGACTGTAGTGAGGAGAGCGGATAACAAGCAAGACAGAGAAGAGAGGAAGGGAAGGGAAGGATGGATATAGGAAGGTTAGATCATCCCACAGCCCTGGTGGGAAGAATAGGCTATTACCAGTTGGTGAAGACATGGCACTGGGATTGGTGTGTTGGTTGAGTGTGCAAGGGAGAAGGAGAGATGAAAGGCGAACATGCAGCAGGGGAGAGGAAGGCAGTGCATGATGAAGCCTATATTTTAAAGCCTGTCTTGACTAATCTTGAGTTAAGCCTCAAAACCACAGTTTTTCAAATAGAATAAAAAAGTAGGATGAGTTGTTTGTTTGCTGTGTAATTTTGTGTTCAGTTTTTCTAAACATCTTTGTTCTTCAAGTAGTCATATATTTTTTGAAACAAGTGGCAAACTTAACATTATTTGCAGGACAATACATTTGGGTTGGAGAATTCAAATTTTTGTTAGGGGACGTGAAATTAAAACAAAATGCAGTTTATGGAATCACTTTCCAATGGTGGCAGAGAGAATACTAGTTAGATGCCACATGACACTTGTATTTATGTGCCTGTCATTGCTTTACAAGTGCATTTCCTCTTATCTGTTTGTCGACAAATTTTCTGTTTTGTCTGTATAGTTTTTCTTAACAATTTGTAAATTATATGCCACTATCTGACCCTGTCTGACCATTTCTGTATGCGCAAAAGACATCTGTTGTGAGTGTTGTATTAATAATGTCATATGTTCCTTTTTTCATGTTGCTTAATCCAGCCTACACATTCGTGTCTGTCTCCTATTTGCAGAGGAAGGCATCAATCACGAGTGCAAGCTGTGTAACCAGATGTTTGATTCACCTGCCAAGCTGCTTTGCCACCTGATAGAGCACAGCTTTGAAGGCATGGGAGGTACCTTCAAGTGTCCCGTCTGCTTCACAGGTGAGACACATGCACGCATAGCGACACACAAACACACACGCACACAGACACACATTCACCTTCAAGGACAGAACCATAGATAAGTACTATTCACTTGTGTTGTCGTATCCGCTTTGCGTTTAAAACAGCCAAAGAAACATAGAGATGAGTGCTTTACACAAAAGCATAAGAGCATAAAATGAGACAGCTGGGATGTAATTGGCCTGAATTATCACACACACACACACACACACACACACACGCACACACATGCACACACATGCACAAACACACACAGACAGGCACACACATAAACACACAGACACACTTTAGTGTAACATAAGAAGAAAACAATAAAAAGATAATTAGGGATTAGGTCATTCAACATCTGCTGTTATTCTGTTCTTTTGCAAATATCTGTGTTACAGCACTGTATTTTGATGGTGGAATCTAGACTGTTTTAGACAGTTTCATGCTAATACTAAATTAATATTGTAGAACTGTTTTGTTCTGTGCTTCAGTTTCTCTGTGGTCTGTTAAATGTTCTGTTCATAGATAAATAAGAAGCCTAAATTGTTTTTATCATGCCAGACAGGATTTTATGTTCTTTATCTAAACTGCAGACTAAAAAACAAGATTATAATATGTCTACCCCACATTTTCTGAGCATCGCACTGTTCACATCATATCTTGTATTTTGGTAAACATGCAAGATGAGGTTAATATTGCAGCTGTGAGCAAGGATCGCACTTAAATTCTCCTTGGTATCTTCTCTAGTACATGTTGTGGTTCAAAAATGACTCTCTCAGGGCTACCTGCATCATGATAGATAGTATAAATTTGCAATAATGGCTGTGAGTGTTTTGGGTTCAGGTAAACAGGTAGATCAGATTAGGAATATTCATTGTTTTAAAATGTCAGCAGGGTGCTGCTGTTAAAGAAGTACTAACAAAACTCTGCTTGTGCCAAAGTCCATGCAATAACACCTCCAAACAGGACAAATACGAAGTGCTTTATATTGCTGAAATCCACCAGAGGACCCAAACAAATTGCCGAATGACCAAATTAGGCCTGTGGTGTTCAGTTTTTTTTTCAACACATGCGCTTTTTGTCAGGAACTAAGTATGCACCTTGCTCCCTCTCTCCCATCTCTTGACTCTCTAGGCCTTTTTCAAACCCTACACCCTCTCCCTACCAGCTTCCATTCCATTTGCACATCCTCACAGAGGGTCCACCACATTAAGGGGCATCCCAAACCAATTAGCCTGTAGTGGAAGTGGGTTATAAAACCCTCCCACAGCGAGTCCACAGTCTATAAACACTTACTGACCATGTGCAACGCAGTGTTGTGTTTTTCATGAGAGGCAATGTCTTACAGACATTATCAACTTAGGAGCTACAGTGAAGCTACAGTGTATTAAAAATTGAGTATACACGTTTCAAGTCTAGAAAATGGTGGATGTGTTCATTAGATGGGAAAGTGATGTGTAGACTGTTTCAAGTATCAAGCAGCTTGTAAACATCACAGTCAACAACAAATTTTTAAAACATGAAGAAATGCCACTGTGGTTGATTACTGATATGAAACTATTGTTACAAAAAGGTACTACAGTTACTGTTTCTGCTGGAAAAGGGGAAGTTTCCCACTATCCTATGCCTTAATGAAGAATGCCTTATTTATTTGTGAGTGTGATTACACAAAAAGTACACAGACAGATTAAGAGTGGGGAGGGTCTGGTTTGAGATAGGTCCTCCATCTTGCTCTTTCTCTCTATCTCTCTCTCTCTCTCTGCCCTCCCTTTCTCTCTCACTGTCACTTCATCACTCTCTTTCCCTCCCTCAGTTGTAGAGTTTGTCTGTGTTGTGTGCCTACCCCCCCAGGTACACAGCAAGCCTTTAAACTTTAACTCAATTCCTTGGTGGCTTATGAATTAGTAAGATGGGCACCACTCCTATGGGGAGGCTTAATAATTCAACACATACACACTCACAGTGAAAACCAAAAGTTTACTGAAACAAAGGGGAGCAAAAGAAAGGAAAAAAGTGTATGAGACAACACTGGAACTGAAGTTAAAAAAAGAAGCAATAATTTATTGATAAATAACACAAGGTCTGCTGAGGATAGCTCTTCCTGTTTTCTCTTCTTCTTTTTTGCTCCCTTCTTTCTTTCTCTCTATCCAATACATTCCCTCATTTCTAGTTGATCCTTAATTTGCTTTGTGTGGGTGTGATTGTTTGTGAGGTTAGTTGACCTCAGTCTCCTCACATCAAGCATCTTTCATTGACAGACACTGGAACAGTTTTCCTCCAAATCTTGGACTATTTCAAAATTACAATGGCATTGCAAGTCCTCTGGCAAATATTATAACAGCTAATCATATTTGAACCTGTTAAAATAAACATTGCCTTGAATTTTCACCATACTACCATCCCCGGAAACAGACACACCCACAAAAATTCATATCAAAAAGTCTCAAAAAAGTTGATTAAAAAAAGAAAAAAGTTAAAGTAAATTATTATGAAAGCCCTCAGTCATGATAAGCATTAGCTCTATTCTTTATCAATATTTTTGGCACATTACATTGCGTCCATACAGTTTCTTTTTTTTTGAAACTATTACTTAATCTGTGTTTTGTTAACCTTAACAAAACTGTTTAAACAGAACAATAAAACCACCAAAAAAGAAGAGTCAGGTAATAATCATAAAGGCCCTGACATCTTTTATTTACTCAGATAAATGTAAATTCAGAAATGTAACCAACAGTATGACATCAATAACAACAATGACCTGTTTGAACACAAACAATATAAATTTTAATGATGAAAAAAATAAAAGATCCCTGTTAAAATAGTAAGCCAGATATAGTGTTAAAACAATAATAGAATAGAATAGAACAATAGAAGCCTGACATAAGCAGCAAATGTTTGTCTAATTGTGTGAGAAACAAGCCCTTTACCCCATTCAATATGTCTTGCCTCCCTTGCAGTCTTTATGTTCATATAAAGCTCTTTTACACATTATTGTAACCCACTGTTTAGAAGTGGACTTAATGAAGGATTCATTAAACAACAATGCATAACTTGTGCTGTTTTATTTTCAGTGTTTGTGCAGGCCAACAAGCTCCAGCAGCACATTTTTGCCGTCCATGGCCAGGAAGACAAGATCTATGACTGTTCTCAGTGTCCGCAGAAGTTCTTCTTTCAGACAGAACTACAGGTAGGTCACCTCAATTCTATCTCTTCGTTGACCTTGACCTGACTATCTTGTCTTGGTACAGTTCTTGTCTCGCATAAATTAGAAAGTTATTGTGTGCAGACTCTAAACTGCTGCCTCACACTGTAATCAGTCTACTGTGTGCTCAAGGAGACTGACTGTACCAAAGAAAGAGTAGCAAACTCTAAGCCCACATAGGAAAACAGTTTCTTGGCACCCACCCGAGTAGACCTTCTCATTTTTTCTACACCCTCATTTTCTCATTGATTGCACCCCCACCTCCTTTCTCGGTTTCCACCCATTTGTCAGTATACAGTAACCTTCCTCAGTGCCTGCTCCCAGCACCCTTATATCATTCTGCAGAATCCCTCCATTTACTGTTCATCTCTGTATTTTTCTCTCCTCCCTCTTTCCATTCCTCTGTCCCTCTCTTTCCATCTCACCTCATGAGGTCTGTGCAGGGTTCTGGCAAGCATCATGTCATTAGGGTCCAGACACATTTTTGTGTGTGTATGCGTGCATGCGTATGAAAGAGAAGAGAGGATATAAGTCACTCAAGAGTAGGTCCTGGGCCAGCTGTGGCCAGCTCTGGGATGATGTAAACCTTCCTGTCCTCGTCCATTGCTTCTTCTTTGCATCAGTCTAGTAAAAGGTGAATTCTCTAACCTTCTTCAATCTGTTTGCCAGCTGCATTGATCAGAGGTGTGTGTTAAAGAGGGCATAGTTGACAAATTGATCATCATGTCTTATTAGCAGAGCATATGGGGAAATATCTCCCAACTTGGATCCGTTTTCTAGGTTGTGTGTTTTGCAATTCCATTGCATCGATAAAAATATGAATAATTGATTACAAAGAAACAAACAAAATAAACAGATGTAAACTGCAGACTGTTTTTAAGTGGTGTCTCAAAAATTATGTATTTTTGTGTCACATCTCTATTTTGTCCAATAAAATTTCTCCAGCTATAACTTCTTCCTTCTAGTTGAATTCTGGTGAGATATAGTCAAGTTTACAGCCAATAATATTGATGCATTATCAGCTAAGAGTAGCAAAGGGCATAAGTACTGTATTTGAATGGTACATAGCTAGGAGAATGGTTCCTGTGCAGGCTGATAACAGAGATTTAGGCAACGAAAGTTAGGAAATGACAAAATTCCGCACACACTCACACACACACACACACACATGTACGCACAAACACATGCACACACATACAAATACACAAAGTGGCAGTGATGAAGGGCCGGAGGTGGTGGGCATATGGCTGGCCAGTCCATTTAACAGCAGGGTGACTGCTGGACCCTGTCGGTTAATGTCCACACACAGGCACAACTCACTCCTCACACACTCCTACTCCACTCCACACACCTCTACATACAAACACACACACAGTGTATGACTGACAAAACACCCAGTCTCTTGTTCCTCTACATTCTACTCCATCCCAGATGACACCTCTCCAGTTGTCTGACCAGGTCACATCATCTTCATAGCCTGATGAATTGTTGAATTATGACAGTCAGTTAGATAATTCAGTGTTGTAAGGTTTAGTGTCAAATGAACCTGACTATGTATCTCACACCACAGGGCTGAAAGAGCCGTTGGTTTGATTCACTTTCACCTTTTTCTTACAACATTACATTTCAAAGTTCAACTCTCAGTGTCGGGGTGGAGTCACAAAAGGACAAACTACACAGTAATATACTGTAAAACCGTTGTCAAAAGTTTGATAATGTCAATGCAATCAACCTTTTTCTTCAAATAAATGAGAAATCAATTCACCTGTTATCAATTAAAAATAGGTTACGTTTTTTTAATTTAATTATGGCAGAAGTCTCATTCTGCCTCATATCATGCTATTGTGAGAATCGATGGATTTGGATAATGGATGACTCTGCAGGAGAGAGGTTTATACATCTTGACCTGACTCAACAGAAAGCTATTATTCTCATACAGTTAACTCTGCTGAGTTTGGTCAGGTCACATTAGTTTAATAGTTGTTTTAAGTCCAGATAAGTTGAGCTTGGTTCAGCTTTTTCCTCCCTTAGCTCCTTGTACTTCTTCCTCTTAGGCTGCTTCACTGTGGCTATATCCATCTTGTTACTCTTTGGTCCTGGCCCAAGTGTGTGTGTGTGTGTGTTTGTGTCTGGATGTGTGCGTATGTGTGAAAACTTGCAGCCTGAGTCCGACCTGCCACAGCTCCATTGCCCCACGGGAGGGCTCTCTAAGTGGGCTAGACAGAAAGGTTGACTGGGGGAGATGGAGAGCTACAACCATGGAGGTTAATGCCACTGCTAGCTGTTATCACACATATGTGTGTGTGTGTGTGTCTGTGTGTATGTGTGCATGCACGCACATCTGCCAGAGAAAGTGGAATGGGGTAATTTGTGTGTGTTTTAATGAGGTGCCGATGGATGAAGAAGGCCGGTTGGCCAGCTAGAAAAGGCTTTGGCCTCTTTCAGCCCCTCAGAGGGGCCATATGATGTCCATCTCTCTCGCTCTCTCTCCCTCAACACACACCCAAGGATCACTGCTGCATGAACACGTCACTGCATCTCTCTTTTTATCTCCATCTCTCGCTTTGCATACAAAGACCCTCACTCTCTCCCTTCCAGCCTCTCAATCACTTGCTTTCACCTCTCTATCCATCTGTTTCACATATATGCTACAAATTTCTCTTTCTCCCTTCCTGTCTCTCTTCTTCCGCTCATTCTCTCTTTCTCCCTCTCTCCGACTCCCCTTGTCTGTCCCAGAAGAACCAGCCCCTATGCATATTTTAGCCCCTCTCCTCTCTTCCTCACTTCTGTGCCTCTCCCTAGTGCCCCATAAATAGTGCAGATGTAAGCTGGTAAATAAGAGATGTTTTGGTGTGTGTCTGCTTCTGTCTGTGTGTGTATGTGTGTGTGTGTTTGCGTGTGTGTAAATAAGAAATGCTGTGGCCCTGATCAGTAGGTCCTTCTGGATCTCTCTCTGCCTTTACTCCCAGACTTCACATATTACTTTTTTTCTCTTTCTTTCTTTCTTTCTTTCTTTCTTTCTTTCTTTCTTTCTTTCTTTATCTTTTATCTTTCTTTCTCTCTTTCTTACTTCCTTCCTCTCTTTTTTCTTTCCTTCTTTCTTCCTTCCTGTCTTTCTATATTTAGAAATTAGCATGACAGAAGAAACAGTTTTTGTATAATATTTTTAGAATATCATTTTTTCACCACCATTTACATTCATACCATATTTCAAGTGCAAGTTATTCTGCAGCTGCTGTTATATTGTCTTTGGAGATTATATTTTTCTCTTGTGGGAGCATACCTATTTTGAAATAGCCGTCCAGCTCTATATCAGCTTTGAATCTGTCCCAAGTTATTCCCACACAGACTTCTTTATTTTCACATTCTTTTTCAGCCTCTAGGGGGTGCTATATTTTAGCTTCTGCCCTCAATGCTTTCTCCTATCCTTGGCCACATCCATCACTTTTGCACTCCTCCCCATCACCTCTTTTTTCTGCCTTTGCGTCTGTTGTGCTACACAATTTCCTTTAGCACTAGTAAATATTTAAACACCACTAGATGGTTGGATTGCTGGTCAGATAAATAGATGGATGGATGTGGGGGTTCCCCTCACTTGTTTGTGTGTTGGTTCCCTCCATTGAATCTTCCTCTTTTCCCCTTGTCCCCGCACTGTTAAATATTTGAGAGTTTTGCACACACACAATCACAAAGATTAGGATCTCATCCCTTACAGACACAATTCAAAGGTACTTTACACACATTATGGGTGGATGAATGGATGGATGGATGGATGGATGGATGAATGGACTGATGAAGAGGTTAGACTGAGAGATGAAAAACTGATGTATATTAAGTATCCCATACAAAGATCTAACTAGGAACTATTTCATTTTAACATTTTAACACAGCTGGACCATTCCCACACATCAGAGCTATCAGTATCATGTTATTGTTTTGTATGCAGTCAGCATGGAGAACCTCTTCGGCAGTTTGGCAGTATTCTTTCCATACCTGGCAACTGAAAGAAATATTTAAAGCGTTTCCCCCTGAGCTGAAGTAAAGGAATAAAATCTTTATTTTGGTAGTTAATGCAGAGCAGAGAATAACTTGGCAGACGGTTCAATGCCTGCGGTTGGGATCAGGGCAGTGTGTGCGTGTGTGTGTGTGTGTGTGTGTGTGAAACCAGCTGTGTTTAGTAGTCTGTCTGTGAATAATGTTGTCTTTGTCTTTGTCTGAATCTAAGTACCTCACTGTCTCCCTCTAACTGAATTATGGAAAGGTGTGGATGTGGCTGAACTGGCAATAGGATTTATCTGTGTGTGTCTGTGTATTTGTGTGTCAGTGTGTGTGTTAGGTGCCTGGGTGTTGCAGTCAGTTGTGAGTGTTGTCAAGTCATAGTGTGTACTCTCTGATCCATGTATCCCATGGCTCTTTCTCTCTTTGTGTGTGTGTGTGTGTGTGTGTGTGTCTTTGTGTGTGTGTGAATTTGATCCGTAGATCCCTGTGGCGTTCCAGGGGAGCGCACTCAGCTGCCCAACCACTCACGGGTAGACTCTCTGTTATTAGAATGGGGACCTGGGACACACACACACATACATACATACACATACACGCACAAACACACACATACTCTTTCCTCCCTGAATCCCAGGACTTGAAGGTATTTGCAGCAGGGGAAAGAAAGACAGAAACAAAAAGAGATTCAAAACAAAAGAGAGAGGATAGCTAGACAGATGGACAGAGACTGCAAGCTAGCCAACATTACCTGATACAACGGCTCATCACAGTACCACAACTACTACCTTTCTAGTAGTACAAGAAGAAGTACTAATTTTACAGAATATTATGTAAAAAATGAACAGAAGTACAAAAACAAATGCTAGCAACCAAGCTAATACAAACAAATCAACAACAGTGTTTTTAAAAAGATTTTAAGGTAACACCTAGTTTCCTGTGGGTTTTTTTAGGAGCTTGGATCCTGTTTCTGCCATTTGTTCTGTGTGTGTGTTCATGTGTGTGTGTGTGTGTGCTTATATGCATGTGTGCATGTGTGAGTCTGTCCATGTGACAGGCGAACAGATAGGCAAAGTGTTACAGAACAGGACAGATCTGCAGGGTCAACCAAGCCAAAATACTCACATATATATTTGAGAGTAAACACACACAAAAATGTTACATCTTGCCCAAAACATTCATTTATTTGTCTCTGTATAATAGTTTTAAAACAGGGTATCTTTTGTCTTATCCTTCTACTCTTCCCCCAACTTTTTCAGTCTAGTCAAATGTCACTCTTTTTTCTATCTCTACAGCTGTATTTTCACATTGTTGTGAAGCAGCAAATAATCAAACATCTTAATTGTCCCCAGTATGAAAAAAAGGCAAATTTTCCTTCAGCTTGTGCATAACTTTTACACTATCCAATGCATAGATGTGTCAGAGGGTGATCGTAAAGGTGAAGTTATGCATTGCTGTAAAAACAAAACCTTAGAGAAAGCAGAGGTTAGGAACTGGAAAAAAACAGTTGTTTCCAAACTCCAAATACACCCCAAATGGGAAAGTTGAATTTAAAAAAAATCCATCACATGTGCATTCAAGATAACCTTAAGAAAGCTTGAGTATTTTAACCAAAGTGAAGTAAGTTTTTCAGATTGCCATTTCCAGAAAAGTAAGAGGCATTTTTTTCTTTGGAAGCAATAAAAAAAGGTAGGTTTTTATAAATTTAACTAACATTTTTTTTAACAATATATAAAGGCAATTTTAATGGGATTGTAAAAATAAAATTGTGGCAAAAAATAGAAGAGCCATATAAGAAATAAGTCTAATTTTGTTGCTAACTTTATGATCTCCCAACCAAAGCTTCTTCTTTCAGCCTTGCCCATCTATTTCTCCTTCATTTCATGTATAAACCCAATCCATTCTTTTCTCCTGCACTTATCCATCTTTACAACACTGCTGTCTCTGATATTTTTCTACCATTTTGCCAGTTTAGTGTGCATGGTAATCAGAAAAAGCGAGCCCACATGGGATGCATGGGAATTTGGTGCGTGCAGCAATAGTATGACAGTGACACGAAAAGCTAGAACACTCTGCTGAATTGTGAGTTCATGTGTGTGTTGGGCAGATCATGTCTGTGCATTTATTTGAGGATATGTAACCTTTAAACACACTCTTTATTTATGCCTGCCTGCCATTCTACATTATGCAATTTAAGTATATGTATGTGTGTGTTCCTGCTTCCTTACATGCATATTATAAAGATACAGAAAGGACGCTGAATGAATGAGTCTGTTTTGGAAGCTTTGGTATGTTTATCTGACTCATCACCCATGTCTACAGGCTCAAGTCCTCATCTGGCATTCAGCTTCTTAGTCTACAAAGACTACATTCCTTAGCACTTAGTCGTGTGTGTGAGTGAAAGAGAGAAAAGAAAGAAATCATTCATTATTTTTCACTCGCCTACATTTTCTTTATAATCTCTTGACTCAAATGTGTCCTGTGGCGCTCAGGAGTGATCAGTTATTTGTACTGGAGGTGAGGTCACTTCCTACTTTGTGTATCAGCATCCAGCAGGGAGCCCTCACCTTTGCTGTGAATCTGGTCTAGTTCCATACACGTTTGCCTTTGACGTTGTGTGTGTATCTGTTTTTTTTGTGTGTGTGTGCCCTTCATGCTGTGAGTGTATTTTGGGTTGTGTTTACTGGTCCAAACCTTGCTGTTTGGGCCAGCAGCAACAGGCGAGGGGAAGTCCCCTGGGAGAAAGAAAGGATGGAGCACTCCAAACAGGACATGGTCACAGAGGTCATCCTGGGTGGGGTGGCAAAATAGAAAAGTCGGGGTCATCATGACATGGCTGGAAAGAGAACGGGGAAGTTTTGGATAGATAATTGTAGAGCTATTTATAGAGTTAAGCTTACAAAAGGAGGAAGAGAGACAGAGGCATGAAGTGGAGAGATGGGGACAAAGACAGACAGAGAGGAATGGAAGAGTGGGAGGGGAGCAGGGAATACATGTCGGTGGGATGTTAAGGGCAGGGGGTACGTTTATTTTCGATCTGCTCCCGAGGCAGCATCCTGTCCTGGACGGGTGGGGCTAAAGACAAGCCAGGGAGCAGAGGAAGAGGGCTAAGACAGCCCATCTGCTAGTCCCAGACACACACAAATTCACACACATACACAGACATAGACACGCTCACTCTGTTGGAAGAGTGTCAACTCCGAGCTATAAATACACTGAACCCAAAGAAGACCACAAGGCGACTAAGGTGATTTTTCATTTGGTGGTAAAAACAGCAGTGGAGATGGGGCACACATACACTCTCTCTTACACACACAACAACCTTAGACACACACATCATTTGGACTGCCTCCAATTACCCTGATATACACACACATTTGACACAAATTCACGGACTGACAGACGCTCGCTGATTCATGTAGGTAGCACGCACACACACATGGCTTCGTTTCAACAGCAGTGCTTCCTCTTCCTTCTTCTTAAAAAGACTTGGCACCTACTTTTCAAGGTGTAGTTGTTTTCAGTACACATATTTGCAGGATGTGTGTTTTTGTGTGTTCAACAAACAGAAAAAGTTTGCCATTCTAATGACTTTGTCTTGGTCAGTACCATGTATGTCATATGTTTTTATATTATATGTGTTTTTCTCCACCATAGTTTAGATGCAATCACACCCTTCCATGCGTCTGCCACACATGAAGCTGATTTGGCAGAGCCTCATCTTGCATGTGTACACAAATGCATATCAAAGGTGCTGTCCACTCCTTTAAAACAGAAGCATCAGCATCATCACTAAAACACGAATTCACAGATTTAGTGTGTATAATGCAGTAGTAGCAGTGGAGCAGGACAAGGCAGATTAGATTTTCTCTTATCTCTGTCTCTCTGTTTCCTCTGTTGTACCCTTCTCCCATTACCCATGAGACTCTGTGTGTGTGTGTGTGTGTGTGTGTGTGTGTGTATGTGTATGTGTGCATGTCTGTAAAACTATTGTGTATTCTTATA
>JAPZDY010000023.1:1794688-1807374 GCA_029783645.1 Ctenochaetus hawaiiensis | reverse complement strand
GGAGCATTGCTGAATGTATGTTATCTAAATAATTTAAAAGGAACAAATTACAACATTCAAAGTACATTTACTATAGAATATTTTAAAGTGATCATAAACAAATATTTAAAAGGTTAAATGGATGAGAAAAAGAATAACATAGTAAACACTGATGAGATAATATTGTAAACAATAAAAGCAAAGTCCAGCCTTTTTGAATAGTTGCTGACATAAAGACGGTTTCAACTTCAAATAGCAAGGCCTGGTATTAAATGGGCACAATGAAATGGGTTTCCAGCACTTAGTTTGTGAATAAAGCATGTTGGTCAAAAGGAACAGCAAATGGGAAGCTCCTTATCTCCAGTTTGGTGTGGATCATAGCAGCATATTGCAGATAAGAGCACCCTGAATGTAAACAGTAGTACCTAATATTCCATAACTATGGAGTTAAGAAGTAAGATGTTCACATACAGTCAGCTAAGCAATTGTTATAAGGCAACAAACAGCTTTCTTACACATCCAGATTATACGGCATCATAAAGATCCTATCTAAGATTTATTTTTGACCACGTGATGAATGTGAGGTGTAGTGGATCAAACAGATGTTCAGATCTGGTATGCATACACAATGAGACACAGCAATACAGTCACCAACAGCTTTTTAAACATGAGATAAATGAGACAAAAAGGCCAAAAGCAGCACAGAAGCGCAAAACAGTGTTACTTCTCAGAAACAGGATGTCACCAAAGAAGTTTTCACATTTGCTGTGGTATTAACATTAAAAAAAATTCAAGAAAGTAAAAGACACGTACTGCATAAGTCACAAAATATGAAACAAACATATGATAAAAGAAAGTGTAATATATGTGTTTTTTAAAAACCCACACAGTTTGTGCATGGACATGCAAAAATACTTTCCAACAAATGTGCAAGAATTCACAGTATGAAGCATAAAGAATATGTAAGACTAAGCCTTGTTAATGAGACCAAAGATACTAATGTGCTGCAGTCTGCACTTGTCCTTTGCATTGGAAGAAGAGTACCAGATGGTGAAGGAGTAGGTGAGGATGGACTTGGTCATGGGGATGCAGAGGTGCACTATCACTGTTTTTACAGGTTAAAGCTCTTCAGCTGTTCCATCACAGTTACATCCTCTAGTGAGCTTTTATGGTAATGACGCTGGTGGTCAGCTCTATATTTAGGTCCTGAAGATGATGGTGTCCAGGTGTTGGGGCTGAGTTCCTCCTGAAATCAACAACCATCTCGACTGTTTGTAAAGCCCTGAGCTCCATTTTGTTCTGTCTGCACCTGGACACCAGAAAGATGAGGGTGAAGTTATCTGCAAAACACAGAAGTTTGACAGGTTGATGACTAAAAGTTCGGCTGTTTGTGTAGAAGGGAAAGGACACAGCCTAGAGGGGAACCTGTCCTGATGGTCCAGGAGTCAGAGACATGCTTCATATGCTGAAAGCCAGTGATCCAACTGCAAGTGATTTTTGCAACACATTTTTTTCCCCCCCAACACTTTGTTGTAGCTGTGCTTTGAGCTTAATACAAAAATCAGCATGCTAGCATGCTCACAATGACAACTTATGCTGATGTTTAGAAAATTTGATGTTTACCATGTTTTCCATCTTTGTTCAGTGTGTTTGCAAGCTGACATTTGCAAAGCACTGACACATATCTGGCTGAGGCAGGGAACGTCTTTATTCATTTAAAAAACCAAAATATTTCAAAAACAGAAACTTTGGTTGGATGTGGTCGTAAATAAGACATAGGGGGGTTACCAAAGTGATTAGAACTGATCCTGATGGGCACATCAATGTTGAAACCAAATTTTATGCAAATCCATCTAATAGTTTTTAAGACATTTCACTTAAAAAACACACATTCACTTTGGAACTACTTTTACATGTAGAATTCAAATTACACACAATCAAAAAACAAAGGAACATTTCCATTTTAGCCTTGCTGCAAGATTTCAACTTTTGTTGTTTCATGTGAGCCCAACCTGCTGTGGCTTTTATGACTCATTGCTAGGCTGACAGACTAATTTAGATGTGTATTTTTTGCAGTGTGAAACCTTCTGTTTGTGTGTCTTTTTTGCAGCCGTTCAGAGCCTCCCTGCCAGAAGGCTGTTGCTTGTACACTTGCTTGTGTATTGAAAGAGTAAAACTTTTCCTCTGTAGGCTCATGTGCAGTATGTCTTGTGTAAAAATCCATTGGTTTCAAAGCTTTCTGCAGAGAATACTGCATCTGCAAAACATTCTGCATGGCTGACCCTTCAAGCACACGTCTTTAGAGTCAAACAGGCCCTGGTAGAATAAAATTTGCTCAAGAAATTAAATTGTTTGACCTCACAAAGGCAAAAAATGTCAAAAGTCATATATTTGATTTTCCACTTTATGTAACTTAATTTAACACAACATAAACGATGTATTTCAATTAATAGGTTAATGTAACTGCGAGTGTCTACTTCAGAGATTCTTACTTAGAAATAGAAAACATACAAGGAGCACTTGAAGGCAATGGTAAATATAATTTCACGATATTTTTTTAAGTGCATTTAAGTTGTCTTAATAAAATGTTTCATATTTTTTGTGTCATGTGTGAGGGGACAGACAAGATCCTCTCACTTACTTTACAAGAAACCAGACATTGAACCGTTATTGACAATTGTAGCGCTGCCATTTTTTATGTGAACTGCAAAATGCAGACGGTCCCTGAAGCTAACGTGACAGTTGAACTGGATGCAGAAATAAAGTTTGTCAAACAAAACCCATGCGTTAACCGCCGCGTTACGAAAAAGTCTTGCATGCAGTGCAAGTGGTCTATTTTCTGTGTGAAATGACAGCGGTTCATGACGGGGCCAGCAGCGGTTCAAACCCCGTGAAGTGGGTCTGTGTGTCAGCGCAGCATCGTGTATTTCCGGGTGGTAAGAGGCTGCTCCGGTGTCTCTCAGCTAGCATCAGTTGGTTCAACCTCCCTCCTCCATCCAGCCACGCCTGCAACAAACCAAACCAACCAGTTATTGACCGAACAGATCTATAATTGATGTCTTATAGCTGAAAGCCAAAGCGGGGGGCAGCGGGCAGGAGTTATGGCGGCGTCGCTTCTCTCCGAGACCGACATCAGGCACCGGTCCATGGCGGAGGAGGATCCGAACGGGAATGAGCACGGGGCGGCTGCACGCAGCGCGGCGCCTCGCTGGGGACCGCAGCACGCCGGGGCCCGACAGCTAGCAAGGCTCTACTCTCCCGGTGAGAACGTGATTAATGCAGTTGTTTGTGTTTTTGCTGTCACTTGCTCTGTCGGTAACTGGGCTAAGAGTGAGACCTGGCATCGGTAGAGGCCGAAAAGCCACAGTGCGACATCAGTGATGGGCGCGTGGAAGATGATGATAGCAACAATGATGATGATGATGATGATGATGACGGTGATGATGATGATGATGATGATGATGATGATGATAGTGATGATGATGAGGGATACTCTTGTTCCCAACTGCTGGCTTTAGGCTAACTTAGCAGTGATAGGGCCTTTGTCATTTGTGATGAATTACTACATGGCATAGTGGTCCTTGTTGTGGATACAATCTGTAATGTAACCAGCGTTATTGCATGAGAAGTGTAAAGGCCTCCCCTCTTCAACTGAAAGGGCCACATTATTAGTGTCAGTATTACTTAATTATTATCTCTATATGGTAATTAACTTTTAGCACATAGTGGGCCTCCAGAGTAAATTGTATCATTAACCAAGGCTTCTGTAAAGTTAAGGTTCCTCTGCAAATATTGATCTACTGAAAAAAAAACTTCTGTACATCAGTGCAACTTAATGTTCAGCAGTGACTTAGTGACCTTGTAACGGAGAGGTTAGGATGCTGACTATGTGTCCTGGCTGGGGACCTTTGTCACATGTCATTCCCAGTCTCTGTCACTTCATTCCTGTCCCCTCTGTTCTCTTAGCTGTCTATTAACAGGCGTAGTGTGCCCATAAACTGTCAATTACAAGGATGCTTAGATATGTAATTGAAGTTATATTTTTCGTTCTGTGTCTGTCTGTTAGTCAGATTGGTCTTAGTTTTAAAGATTTATGCTGATAACAGAAAATGTTAACTTTTTTGAATGTTTTTGCTCACTTTGAGTGTGCTAAAATGTATTTATATATTGGGATGGAACATGGATCAAAGCTCCTGATTAGTTCACCTTTCACAGAGTACAATATAGCCTGTAAAAAGTATTGCTTTGTATTCCCCATGACTCTAGACACAAGCGTTATAGTATGGAAAGAAAACACCAAACAATGCTATCGAGGTTGTCTTGGCTTGGCTAAGTCTTTGAAACAAAACATTTTTAGCTGGTTTTGTAAGAAATGGTAATTTTCTAGGCAAAGTGGTTCAGACATTGGATTCTAATTAGTTGCATAGTGAAAAATGTAGGATCCAGTGAGAAGCACTTCTGAGATGAGTCAGACTAAAACTGGACATAAGAGTCAGGATATTTTAGCCTAGCAGGGTCAGTTATTTTGTTAATATGTGCTCTCACAAGAAACATTGAAATAGTGGACTTGCCATAATATGATGGAGGTAAAACAAATTAATTGCTGCAGTTCCTTTTTTTACATTTAGTAAACACATTTGGCCTGAAAGGCCAACCACAGCCAAGTGGCCATATGTTCCAAATGTGCCCTGCATTTGCACTCAAATACCTCAAGTAAAGGCTGTTGCTCCCATAGGATTATAGGATAAGTTTTTTAAATGCTAGTGAAGTTGTTGCCTTCAGCTCAGAGAGGCGTTTAGTCCTCGGACAAAATCAATGTCTGTGACTCACTCGACAGCAGTAATGCTCAAATCCAGTCCTTAGGGTCTGGAATGTTTCTGTTTTTCTTTTTTCCCTGCTAGTTTAAATTCACCTGGCATCCCAGTCCAAATAAGTCTCTGATTAGGCGTCTAGAATGAAAACTGCCTGGTAGAATAAAAAATAAGCAGCAGTCTGGACCCCGGAGGCTAAATTTCAGGACCACTGGTGCACAGGCTGCAAATACTTTTATAAAATGACAGCGGTTGTTATTGTTGGAAGAATTGCCTGCTTCCATCACAACAAAGTGTTGCGTCTGTGTCGTGACCCTGAGGCCTCATGTAACTGCGTGCATTGTGAACTTGGAAAAAAATTCTTGGGAAGCTCTGTTTGTTAGACATCAGCCACACCACTCTCTGCACTCTCAAGTTTTCATGGTGTTTTTACCCCCAATCATTTACACTTTTATCCTGGAATTTCTTTATTTTTTACTCTTATACCTGCTCAGTAATCAAAAACAGTAGAAAAGGCTGACAAGTTTCGTTTCCATAACCATCCCCTCCTACATAAACCTGTCCAAGCTTTTTCGACTTTTATATTCATATGATATGAACTTGTATTCCCAGGCAGGTACGTCAGTCTTTGCTGTCATTTGATATCGCAGCTCAGCCCTGGCATTTATTGGCTGTCACTTGGTTTCAATCAAATGTGGGCTCAGAGTAGTAAAAGGGAAAGCAGAATGTAACCAGTGCAATAAATTGAGCAGTTTTATCACCGTAGAAGCATTGATTTTTTTGCTCGGTGCAGAAGGCACCCTGTGCCTCAGACCTTAGCGATGAAAACCTGTCTTACCAGTTGTGCATCAAGCTGGACTGTGCCACGTTTTGCCTGACCATCTGCCCCGCTTCTCACTTCACTGAGCATTTTAATTGCCTCTAGTCGGACCATGTTGGCCACTTGTTAACACTTCCAAAAATAGGAATGATAATCAGAGAAAAGAAAGATATGCACAACTAAAAGTGCATTATTGTGAAGTTCACATGAGGGAACTATGTGTGTCACTATAGGCTGGCAATCTAAAGCCCTAACAGGATGTGTTTAAGCTCACACACCTCTGACCCTGGAGCTGTCTCCCTCGACTCCCTAAGCTGAAAATGAACCTTTGGACTGATGTCCACAAAACTTTTATCTGAGGTCAGTCTGTGTGAAAGCAGAGCAAACCCTTAATATCTGTGTAAGCTGGTGAGATCTGTGGTCCTATTTTTCGATGTTGTGGGAAGAGGAGCTGCAATCACCATTATTGGAATTGGATCTGCACTGCTATTCATTGCCATTACATTAGAAAGATAACCATCTGTAACCATCTGGCATTCGATCCTTTATTCTGCCAGGCAATGCAAACAATACTCATTCATGTAAACTGAGACAAGACAAGCTTGCATACATACAGGTACATAAACACACACACACGGGTAAATAATGAGCTCAAGACAGACTGATGAAACAGAGTGAGAGAGTTTTTGAATCAGGAAAAAAAACAGTATTTTTGTTATTCACAGCAGCAAGTAACCAGCTTAAGTAATAACAGTATCAGAGACAGTGTTTCAAGTCATGTGGTAATTGCATTTTTTTAAATTTTATTTTTAAAGGAAAACCTGGCAAAATGTAAGTTAGTTAAATCTTTAATATCCAATATCCAGTCAAAATAATTTTCTTTCATCAAAATAGTAATCGTGATAAAATAGGCTAATTTTAAATTTCCATACATTCTTTAGTGGTGCGATTTGTTTGTCGCTTATTTACTCAGTTCATCACAATTTATTTGTTTCTCTGACTGATTTTTGTCATTTTGTAAAGTGTCAGACTTGTTCAGTGAGTTATCCCAGTAGCAGACAGAGGCCAGTGATGGCAGAGAGAGGCAGCTTGAATGAACAGCATGTGCGGCCAAAAATTAGTGTAACTCCACTTTTTAACCTCAAAAGTTAAAGAATTGAACACTGAGCTCTTCTCCTGTGAATGGCTGTGGATCAGAGCAGAATCTGCAGTGAATAGTGAAGCTCATTCCTCCAAAAGTTCCTGCTCTGCCCCTCTCTCTCCTCCAGAGTCCAGGACAGCTCAGCAGCTGTCTGTCCCCATGTATTAGACTTAAGAATGTCGTGAACTTGCTACTGGCAAAGGCACACACCGCATCCCCTGGCCGAAACTGTGGGGGTTAAAGTGTGCCAGATTGAATCTGTGTTACCACCACAATGGAAAAACAGTGTCAACCAAGAGAGATCTGATTTGGTCAAACAAGAAAACTTGAGAGATCTGGAAACCCTGAAATGGAAGAGATATAAAAATTCAGCTACCAGTGGCTTCCTGTTGTTTTATTGGCTTATTGACTTAGGAACAAATAACACTTAGCCCAAGTTAAAGAGAAAGTGTATTTTGTTACTGTAACCTTACTGGTGTTGTCACAGCGGGCACAGTTGCTGTTACAGCCTGTCTAAAATGTGTCAGCTTGCAAAGTGTGATACTGCTTTGTATGCTTATTTTAATGCATTTAAGTATAACAGTAATGCAGTTTAACTAACTTCCAGTGCACTGGATTTATTCTCATTAAACCTACAGTTTAGTCCTGTGTTCAGTTTATTACAAGAAAATTGATCCAGTTTGAGTGATAACAGAATTGTTTTCTTGCCATTATTGTACCATGTACAGTATGTCTTGTAGTGTAATTGACATGTCACCAGATTCCTTCAAAAAGCGGAAAAAAACATTTTTTTTTTAATATTCAGAGCAAAACTGACTCTAAAAGGCATTGGATTTATATGATTCACAGAAAACCTCCCGTGGCAAGCAAAAACCTACAAGAGGAGGGGAGAAATGCACAGTAAACATACTAAATGAGACAGATGCTGATGAGAGCCTGGGTCATGTTTGCTTTGCCAGGCTGTTGTTGTCGAGTGTGTAGCGCTGATTGATGGTTAAGAGGATCACACATGCATTTGGGGTCCTGGCACTTTATCCGCTCTCACTTAGTGGCCACGGAGCTTAGTTAGCAGACTGACTCTGGGTAAAAATATCCCAGACGAGGCTGTGATATGAACAGCAGTCTGACGCAACACAGACGCTGTTGCTAAACTCCAGTAGTGAAGTTTATACAAGGCCATTGAACCCAAGCAGGAAATAATGTTGAACTGCAAAACTGTTTGTGCTCTCGTATATCCTCCTGTTAGTTTGCATTGCTGCCCACTCACTTTCAAAGAACTATATTTTCTCATTTTACACTGATAGTATCAATGCAGAATTTTCAGATTTTCTCTCTCATAACCTTGTGTAACAGTTTACTGGTTCTATACAGAAAATCCCTGTGCACAGGTTTTATTTGAATCACCTTCTAACAAAAAAAGCTTAAGTTTGGAACCCCAAGAATTGTTAAATGCTGAGGGTGTAGCAAGTGTTGATTTGCTCATCCTCTGCTGATCCTGTAACACTTGTTGAGTTGTTCATGAAGAGAGGTGTATTTGCACTGATGATGAATTCCAATGACAAGACACTCGGGTGATAGAACCGAGGTGATACCAGACTATTTTATCTTTAATAAATGGGGCTTGCTGCAGAGGTGGAGTGGGTCGCTTGTTTGATCGCAAGTTTGAGTGTTTGATTCTCATGGTTTCTCACAGATATTGATATATTAACATTACATCAACATCATGTCATTAGATAAGATGTTGCCAGTTTTGGATATCATGTTTTAAGTCTGTCATTGGTCTTTAAAGCTGCATTACAGTGAAGTGATAACATTTTCCAAACTAGTTGTTCCGTCATTGCCTTCACCCACTTAATCGCCATGTTGTCATTACTAGTATTTTATTAACACAATCTAATTGTTTTATTGTTTTGTGAAAGCACCAATATGTTATAAAAATATTGTATTCTATAATTTTATTTGGTTTTTAGATGGATAGATATAAATGTATTTCTTGTCCTTCTGATTGAATGGTAGTGGAAGTATGACTGAATGTCATGCAGTCTGCTTTCCCTCAGCTGCAGAGCAGGTCGACTCATTCCGTCTGTCTGTCTCCTGCACACCAGGATTTTGACTTCTAAGTTCAAGTTCAGTGGAATTCATTAAAATGGCACACAGCCATTTGTCCCGTGGATGAATAAATATGGACGCAAATTTAACTGTCGCTCTGATACATTTAGAAATATTATGAAGGAAAAAAACAGGAATCATTTGAAAGCTTCAGTGATGGATAAAGGTTGCTCAATTTGTAATTTATCATTAGGGACAAAAAATAGTGTACTACACTATTAAACTACATCACTGAACTATAAATAAAAGCTTATTCTCAGTGTATTGGTTTTGTTTTGTTCTGTTGGTGAAGGACAATGGCAGCTGTCAACTGCAATACAGTCAAATGTCATATTAGATCAACTTTCCAAGTGCACAAAAATCGAGATGGACTCTGGTGAGGGGGAAATGCTGCTTTTTGTTTGAGAAAGTGGCCAAGGGGGTCTGCTAGCTGTAATCATAGAAAAAAAACATGGTCTGTGTACATTTTTGCACTTTTACCAGGTAAATCTCAGGATGACTTATATGCTTTCCCTCATTTCAGCCAAAGGGCACAGCAGGCTGCAAGTGGAAGATATGCTCAGCGACGCTAACAATGCAGCCAAGCCATTTTATGAAAACTTGAAAGCAAAAATGTTTCCCACATGCTGACAAGTGTCTGTTAAAGAAAAATAAACAGCCCACATTCAAAATGTCAAAGTGTCCATTTAAGGGAGCACCACGCTGTTATGTGCTTAGTTGTTTGAGTCCGGTTCAACACTGGTAGGAGGTAAATCTAAATAGCAGTTTGGCTTGTTAGAGTTTGGAGAAGTTAGATGAGGCGTTGGCGATGCTCCATAGAGCCAAACATGGGCTCATTACAGCAAAGCTAGGATGGACAAACAGCTGGATGCATCTCCCTCTCCCTCTGTTTCTGCGTCTCTCCATTTCTCTCACCAACTCTCTATTCATCCCCTCGTCTCTCTTCGGTCCTCCCGTATGTGTGAAGTGTCACGGTCTGCTGACTGCCTCTCCTCTCCTCTCCTCTCCTCTCCTCTCCTCTCCTCTCCTCTTCCCTTCCCCTTTCTCTTTCCTCTCTTCTTTCCTCACTTCTCCTCTTTTCTTCTCTTCTGTTCAGTTTTTCTTTCTCATCCTCCTCTCTCCTCGCCTCTCTTTAATCCTCCTCCCTTCTGTAAGTCTCATTTTGCATTTTGCAAATTGATTAAATCTCTTCATATGAGCAGAAAATATGTTAGAGTCTGTCTGTTGGTGTACATATCTATGTCTTGACTTATGTGTGTGTGAAAGCTCTAGGGTGTGTTGTGTGTGTGTGTGTGATCTCAAGTTACCCTGGAGGATCAGCTGTCAGTGCCTGTAAGCGATCTAAGGAGCGATACTGATCTGTAGCTTCGTTCAGCTCGTCTTGCTCAGACTTCTTATGTGTCAACCTGCTCTCGTTTAATGTTAGACTTTCTGCAGCACAGGAGCTTCTCTGGAAGAACTTTCTTCTGTGTGCACATGAAAATGTATAATCTTTAAATCAACAAGTTGTGGCAAACCCATTTGCAACAATGGACATGTTCTGTAACAATATTTTATGTGTTTTTTAATAGTTATAAAAAAGAATATTTAACATCGATTACAGAAACCTAAATGTATTGTGTCAAGGATGAAAAACTAAAAACACAACCACCGTCTGCTGATGAAATCCATCTTTAGTTATATAATAGTATCATTAAATATCCTACTATATATTTACAACTTGTTTACTAATGACTGATAAAGCCCATATGCATTCATACCAAGTTTGATTAGCGCCACTGCATTGTCATGTAATCTAAGAAAAGCCAAAAAGTAATGAAAAAATCTTAAAACTTCTTAAAACCAAAGGTAAAGTCTTCTTCTAATGGCTTGTTTTGTTAAGACAACAATCTGATCATCTAAAGAGATATCTTATACAGTAAATTATGAGGATGAGGCAAATTCACTATTTAAAAAACAAATATCAAAAAATTTGTTACAAAACTTTTAGGCCCCTCTAGTTCATGGATTCACTAAAAAAGAAGTGACTACAGTACTTCTGTGGGGGAAGAAGATAAATTATTTTGGCCGGTAAGAATATCTAAAGGCAGGTCCTTTTAGCTAATTTTTTATACCTGATTAGTAAAACCTATATTTCAAATATTAACTGCACTTATAGTGCTTCAAAAATGATAAGTAGAACCTTTTAGTATCCTGTTCAGTTCATCTGGGTGATGGACTCATAGATGTCAGCTTTTCTTCATCTTAACAATGCAAAGTGATCTGTTTGAAAAGGTCTGGTAGATTCACAGGATGTTTAATAACAGTATGTTACAAAATCCACACTGCCTTTGCCTTCATATTAGAGTTTAGTTTTGTGTACGATAACAGTTCAGCTCCATCACTCACTCACTTTCAGATAAATTTGGCATTGCTGGATCAATGATTTTAATCTTTTCTTCTGCGAGACTCTAGAGTACCAAAAGCTTTTTTTCCCCATAGGCCATGGCCCTGTTACCATGACAACAGAAGCAGGGCAAGGTCATTGAGGTAGGTCAAATTTGAAAATGTCGATAAAGGTAGCATCATGCAGTGTGCTGTCTCACAAATGTCATGCCATCATTTCTAAAAGTCAAAGCCATTTCAGCCATATCAATCCTAAAACTCTTATATGATGCTCTTAATGAATTCCTTCGTTTAAAGAAGCCGACTCGCTCTGCAGACTCTGAGTTTTCCCTCACAGACGTCTCTGTGCTGCAGAGGAGTGACGGGTTTCAACCCTGAAATCTGACTGACCTGAATTTGTCTGGTGAAGACGTGCTGCCGTGACAACACACAATCTCTCATGTGACATTTGACACATTCACACACTCACACACACCCACAATCATACCCCACACACACACACATACTATCTGACTCCCTTAGCTGCTGACCTCAGGGTCATCAAGGTCAGGAGTTTAGAAACCATTTGAGCATGTGACTGCACTTAGCTTTGAACTGTGTATGTGTTTCCGTCTGTGTGTGTGTGTGTGTCTGCATGTGTGTGTGTGTCTTACCGTACTCTCTGACCCCAGAGTGAGAGAGCGTACAATAGCAAGGTCAGCAGAATTAGTTTGTATGTGTGCATGTGCGTGTGTGTGTGTGTGTGTGTGTAAGAGAGAGAGCATAAGTGTATTTAAGTGATCTGTGTTTGTTTTTACTGAGGAGTCAAAATTTCACTTTCTCTGTGTGTTTTGGTATTAAAAAGAGAAATATCAATATAAAAAAGTGATATACATTTCAAGATTTCTGCTACCTGGTGTTAGTCTGCTGAGCCCCTCCCACCAAACCAATAAGATCCAACAGCAGCAGAGGGACACTGTTGTCCTGTGAAACCCCGTACCTCATAGGGCCCCCCCCCCTCACGGTGACTGACCTGAATTTATCTGTTGAAGATGTGCTGCTGTGATAACACTCACTTCTCACATGTGACAGCTGACACATTCACACTCGTAAACACACACATGCACACACCCAAACAAACACACACACGCCCACACCCCCCTTTAAAAGTCGCTCACTATTGTTTGTCATCATGTCTGTTTAGGCACTAAACGTAATGTGCCCAAAGCTTGTGTGACATGTGTTTTGTACAATATACTGGTATGGGCGATGTAGGAGAAGAAAATGTCTGAAGATGCCAGATGTTCTGCAGGATTTCCTGCCATTAAATCAGGTTTTAATCTATTCGTTGGTTGCTCTTAAAAATGTCAACAAGGTGTCAAGGTCATTGACTGTATAAAACACTGGACAAACCCTCCGTGACGTCACCCATTGGTTTCTGCCTGAGCAAAAGTGAAGCCTA
>JAPZDY010000023.1:1754625-1765207 GCA_029783645.1 Ctenochaetus hawaiiensis | reverse complement strand
AAAAAGGAGTGCGGGGAAAGAAGAAATGGAGCGAAAGAAATAAGGAAGAAAGAGAGATGGAGGGAAAGAAAGTGAAATCAAACAAAACCGCTGGCTGCTTTACTGTCTTCAAGCAGAGAGAGGGTCACAGGAGGGACACACACACACACACACGTTCAGACATCCCTGCAGCTATAGCATGCACCCTATGCAAACACATCATGGGTGGTGGTGTGTGAGCATCAGACAAGGGTAGCCTAAGTACACACAGCCCATGTGGATGTCTCTATTTGCTTCTTGCTTATGTGAATGTGTGTGTGTGTATGTGCATGCTTGTGCATGCTTGTGCATCTGACATCTTTTTTATTTCTACATCCCTGCACTGGTGTTATAGATTGTGTAGGAGCTTAAAAGTAAAATTGCATTTTTGTAAGTCCACTATGTACAAACATACTTATTGTGTGTGTGTGTGTGTGTGTGTGTGTGTGTGTATGTGTGTTTGATTACAATAGTAAAAAGGCCTTTTATCTTAAATATCAAGGGACTGCTGGGCTGCTTCTAAAGTAGTGACACTTTCACATTACACATGTGTAATGTACTCAGCATAAACGTGTGTGTGTGTGTGTGTGTTTGTGTGTGTTTGTGTGTGTGTGTGTGTGGGTGTTTGTGTAGGTGTGTGTGTGTGTGTCTGTTAGTCTGTATGTATATCAGAACAGTATGTATGTCCAGAGACCATTGTTTATTATTGCATGCATGCTATTGTACATGTTAATGTACTTTGGCCTGCAGCCATCAATACAATAATGAACTTACCTTGAATATACAGTTGATTTATGCCTACCTAAAATACATTCACTGTAGAAAAATAAAGAATGTGGAAGTGTGTATGAGCGTGTGCATGCATGAGTGCGTGCATGAGGATGTGCATGAGTGTTTCTGTCTGTTAGTTGGGGCTAAGGACATCTCTTGGGAGAATCCCCTCCTCCCTCAAACACTCTGAAATGTAGTCAGAATGCTATGATGGGACAGGTGGGACAGGTTAGAAGATGATAGAACAGCTGAGGATTGGGGTGCAGGTGGGGAAAAAGGAGGGAAAGACAGAACACAGTACAAGGGGGAGGAACTTAAGGACGGAGGAGTAAAATTTGATGTGGAGCAAAGAGAAGAAAAATTAAAATATTCAAGATTTTTTGGGAAAGGAGTCTATAAAGATGGAGGTTAGTAAGGTGAAGGGATTGTGCCGGTGTTTGCCTTGTGACTAGTGCCAGGAGAATTCACAGACAAAACAAATACCTAAATAAAGTAGCAAAATCCCTTCAGGACTTCAAGACTATGAACTGATTAGTCGGAAAGGCTAAGGCCTGTACATCAGTGTCATTCCTGTTCATAACTGCTGAGTGTTCGGCTGACAGCAAGTCAGCAGAGGAGAGGTTCACTGTGTGCTAGGATTTTATAACCTGAGCAGGACGCACACTTTATCTTACTGTGTGAACATTTCACATTTCACGGGGAAAATATGAGACATGTGGGCTGATACACTGCCACGAGTTCATGCCTTGGTTTTTTGGTGCTGAGTCTGTGTCAGCTCTGAGAGTCGTGATAAGGGGACAGGTCGACTTAAAAAACTACAATTTATAGAAGGTCACACTCACAATTTCTTAATCTCTCCAAACTCTGGATTTTCATTTTCAATTTTTATCTGGCTCTTTTACTTCTTCCCCTTTTTCTTCACTTTTCTAACTCTTCATCCACTTTCACTGCTCCATTTTCTGTCTCTTTTTCCCCCTCTCTCACATCTCAGGGTGGTGTAACTATCCACTGGATCAGCTGGGCTTTTGGAGACGGATGGAGCAGCTGATCCAACGACTTACAGGGCAGAAACCACGATCAGATGACCTGGCATGGGCCAAGAAGACGGACAGATAAATACACAAACACATGAAAGGATGGATGGACAGATGGGCTTGCAGATGAGAACACATACAAATAAAGATAAATGGGGAACAACACACACACACACACACACACACAAACACACACACACACACACAGACACAGACACACATTTTACTCATGTCTTTGTGCTTCTTGCTTTTCTGCTAAAGAGCAAACATTCAAAGAAACCGTGTTTGCAAAAAATCTAAGATGGTTCAAGTGATTTCTCTATGTGCTGGAGTCTGTATATTAACAAGCTTTGAAAGGTGAAAACATCACTGGATAATTACACTCTGCTGTAACAGCCAATCAGCTTCTAGTCCTGTTTAACCAGTGAGGTGTGGTGGTGTTGTGGTGTGTAGGTGTACGGGGTTTCTGGAGGTTGGGCTCTCCAGAAGTGACACCACGCTGCTTGTTGCAGGCGGCTTTTCACACCCCACAAACACAAGAACACAAGAACACACGCACAAAAACAAGTCTGTAAGTCAAATGTCACTGTCTTTCTTATTTCTTTGCATCTTTTAAAAATAAGTTGGTTTTTGACTTTTCAGCCCCTTCTTACAGCCCTGTTAAACTTCACCTGGATGTTTTTTACACACAAGAAGTCAAATATCTAATGGTTGTTTAATTAAAGATAAAAGTGTGCAGAGATACAACTCCACTCTTCCATGCCTGTGCTTTAGGTTTGATGACCATGACAAGAGAGTGACATAAAAATATGTTGAATAAAATACAATTTGTAGCTTCCATTATCACTTTTATAGCACTCAGCAGTCAAGTTTCAGGTGCACACTTACACGCTCAGAGCTCTTTGAATTAAACACATACACATCAGACAATTCAAAATTAAGTTGTCCAGTTTTGGTTAGTTGTTTATTGTGCTTCATCCTACATCAGCTTTCACAAACTGAAGTGATATTTATTTTTTGTTTTTGGTGCAGAAAAGGCCCTCAGAGCATTGCAATCTGTTTGTAGCTTTAGAAAGATACTTTACAATGTACCTTATGAATTTTTTTATAAGGACATTTACTAGAAGCTTTATTTTGCCTAAATCCAGTTGAATTTAGACTTGTTAGCACAAGTTAAATTAGTTTTAATAAAGAAGCATTTAATAATTTTGCACTTAAATAAATATAGAGGCAGAATCATCCTTATGAATAATTAATCATTAATGAGGGGAAATAGAGTAAAAAAAAAGTGCAGCTGTTTTTGTTGTCAGAGATGGGACACAGATGATCTTGTAACAAGTTAAAATATGTGTAAAGCAGGTGGCAAATATAGGAATATATTCTAGGAAACAGGCTTGCCGACTTTCTTGCCAAGAGTCAGATGAAAAGATCAATACCACTTTCATATTAGGATGATAAATACGGGGGCTGCAGTCAGTTGGCTTAGCTCAGCATAGAGACTGGAAACTGCAAAAAACAGTGAGTCTGTGTTTATCTTAAGGTAATAAATTTATATAAGAGCACCACGAAAGCTCACTTGTTTATTAAATCCAGAAAAAGATTTTGTTACCTCCAAACAGAGCAGGGCTGGCTGTCCAGTCTTTGTGCATGAGTTAACTCATCAGCTGCTGGTAGTATCTCCTTTGTGTTTAAACATGTGAATCTCACAGATTTTTGGACTAAAACAAAAAAATAAGATGGAATGTAAAAAGACAGGCATGACGTTTAAATGGCAGGTTAACACAAACATATAGTGGCACAGTTAAAGGCAGAACCTTTGGTGGTTTCTTCTTATGGTTCTTGTACCGTTCCTGCAGACAGAAACCTATCTAGCAGTTCTATTTCCTAGAGGATGCTTATAGCTGTAAAATGAGTTTTACATCATGCAGTTAGCATTAACTTTTTACCACAACACTGGACATGTCTACACATTCTGCATCACTAAAAATGTTTACTCACAGAACAGTGAGACATCTACCTGAAGCACTTCCTAATAATTTGAATTCTTACTCTATTGATTTCCAGCAGTTAAGAATCATTTGCAAACATTGGCTTTTTTTTTTTTTTTTTAATTAGCTGAAGTCATTTAAAACCATTTTAGAAATTTGTATCATTGTTCCATCACATCCCAAATCCTGTTGAAGACAAGACAAAGAAACCTCATGAGCAATTCTGCGAGATGCTAATTGGTGCCGCTGTCTACCCCACTGTGCTGCTTATTTAACTGCATCTGTAAACACACAAAAACAAGATGTGTCACAAACATCTAAACCTAAACCAGAGATTCATTGAAAAAGGCACGGTTACATTTTTACATCAGTTTGGTCATCTGATGTGAAAGGAAAAGGAACAAAAGCAAAGTTACAGTCGAGCTATAGAGAAAAGTGAACAAGGGAGGGTGTTTTTTTTTGATAACGGCTGGTTAAAAAGTTGCTTACAGAATGCTAATAATGTCTCTAGTTTCTCTGATTTTTGTTTCGTGTGTTGACACATGCACTTTAGTTACTAACTCTGTACTAGAGAGTCTAGCTGCTTGACTTGTTTAGTTCATTTTCAAGCTGGAAATCCCTTCATTCACAGAAGGTCAATAATAACAGCACTTTATTGTTTTAATGAGTAAATGTCTGATTATGTGTCCTGCAAGCACACTTCACTCATGATTACACACCTACAGATTTAAACACACGTCACTTGCATGCACGCATACAAATCTCTCAAATGCAGTCATACACAAACACACACACACACACACACACACACACACACACACACACACACACAAACATGCTCTTTCTCACATTGTGTTCTGTAGTTTTCTCTGGCTTTATATTTTTTCTATTTTTTTAACAATGGATCAAGCCTTGTATTGTTCAATTTTGACGTTCCATTTTGCAGCTCAGTGCTCGCTGCTCGTCTTGCCTTAATGTTTTTATCTGCTCTTTGATTTTAATAAAGGTTTATCAACTCCAGATGTTGGTCATCACTAATATGAAAAGCATATGTTTGGATATGTGGCATTGATATAAATCAGTGCACTGTTCAGTGGATTGAAGGGGCAGTTTTGTTGTCACATAGTTTTGCTGTTTTAGAGACTTTAATCAGTTTCTTGAGCAAGCGGTGCAGAAGTTAAAGAGGCCCGTTGACCTGAAAATATGTGCAGACAGAATGAGAACTCAAACTGGAACACAGGGATAAGGGATGTGCACTTTTCATCAATCTTAAAGCATGGCCTCCTGTCAGGGTTAGTCCTGTGTGTTCAGAGATAGAAAACACTCTGTTGTCTAAGCCACTGCTATGCCGCCAGCGCCCTCTAGTGTTAAGTAAAGTTTGCTACTCAGGTTATATTATTCTTTTCCGCTATCACTGATTCTTAATCAGAAACGGATGGATGGATTGAGGGATGAATGGTTGGTTGAATGCAGTATGAAATCCTCAGCAGAGGTTAAAGTGTCTCATCATCGCCTGCTTATCATCTCAGCATCTGACCTCCCAGATCGGTTCAGTGAGTCTCACCAACCAGAGCTTCCTCCCCAGAAAGCAGACACGCTGTTGGGGGTACAGCTGCTGCAGTGGCCTCCTGGATCCTGCTGAGAGCCAGAAGCAATACCAGGGAGGAGGGAAAGGAAAGTATTAAAAAGGAGAAAAGACAAGGACAGAGTAGAAGAATAGAAGGGAAAAGGGAAAGGGACAATTAATAAAAGAAAAGTGAAAAGATTATATATACAGTATTGATTCTCTACTTTTCTTCAAGAAAATTATTTCACAAGTTTTTTTTCTCCTAGAAGGTTACTATTACAGGACTAAGAGGTGTTAGGAGCTAAAATATAACTAGCATTAACACTGCCCACTGCTAGACTCAGTGATACAGTATGATAGTAATATTTTCAGTTGTTGGTTATTGAGTTTTGTACACCGTAAATATCTTAAAACTAGTTCAGCTTCTTTTTTAAGTGAATTAAAAAGGTCAAAAATATATAAAAAAAAAAAATACAAATTGAAAAACTGGTTTTACTCAAAAACTGATGTTGCCCTGCTGCTTTCAACAAATGTGAGCTGACTGAACTTGGTGGGCAAATAAGCCGTCTGTTAAGATGATAGCTTGTAAAGGCAGGTGTGATTAGTCTTGGGAAAGCGGGGTCATACTGACTTTACACTCAGAGTGTGTGTGTTTTCTCTAAGTCATTTAACTGTCAGTAAACTTCAAAAAAGAGTTTTGGGTCAGATTTGAAGCAGGAAGCCAACTGCTAGACAATTTTGGAGACAAAAGACTTGACACAGTGGAGCTTTGTTTCATCCATGACCACAGACTGTAATTATCCAGGTTTTTAAACAAGTCCCCCTGTCTGAGTTCTGCAGCTGTTGTAACCCTACTTTATACAGTATATCTCAATTGAATGTGGATGTTTTAGGTACAGTTCTCCATAATACTGCTGTAAAATAGAGTTTTGTTAACTTTTTATAGGAACATTTACCTCATATTTGTCTGTTTAGAAAAAAAATAATGTCAGTAAAAGATAGTATTAAATATAAAAAAAAGTATTTTTTACACTCACACTATTCGGTAATAAATTGGAAGTATAAGAAGAAACTGTAGGTTAGTAAATCAAAAGGACAAACACAGCGACAGTGTCCATCTTACCTGACTGTGAACATGTGCACACACACACACACACACACACACACACACACACAAACACCAGGGGATGTGACATGTTGCAGAACTCTTGCTGATCTCACACGTCTTCATATAGCTCACAGTAAGAGCTCCTCTGTCATTCTCACATTACTGCCATCACTTCAACTGTTACACCCAGCGCTAACAAGGCACACATGCAGGCAGCCTTCTCCTCTCGCACACACATACACACAGACACACACCCATACACACAGAAAAAAAAAAAAACCACACTTGCTCTCTCTCTCTGCATGGCAGTGACATATTGTGTCTCACAATGCTGATGTGCTTGACTGATCAGTGTCTCATGCTGGTAGCTATTAAACTTTCCATCAGACATACTGAGACACAGCGCCTGATGGCAACATTTGCAGCAGTTCGATGCAGGGACATGAATGTGGAGCTTTTAACTTGATAGTTCATTTTAATATAAAAGTTGCTAGAGATGAGCAACCGCTGCTCTGTGCAGGCTGCTGGAGGCCTTCCTCACTCAGATGACAGCAGAGGTGAGACCACTTCTAACAGCTATGAACTGTCTTTCAGATGTGAAGAGAGAAGCTTTAGCTCACTTTACATCTCCCCAAGGAGGACGCCCCGGCTGACCAGTCAACACCATCATCTGCTGTCCAGATGACTCAGACACTGCCTGTTGCAAAAGAAGTTACTTTTCATCTGTGTCCAGAGCAACTGCTGGCAAAATTCCCTGCTGGCCTCTGTCCACTTTAACTTTCTCATAATTACTGAATGTTCATGTCAGGGAGCAGGCTGGGCTGTTACTGTCTGCACCCAACACTCCTGGGTACTGTCTGTACTTGGAATTATATGGCCCACCTTGCTTGACCAAGCCAACCTTTATCTCCTATTCCTTCCTTCATAAATTTTCCTTCCAAATGAGGTGACAGCTTCTTAGCTTTTAGCTCTCTCACCACAAAACTTGCCTGCATAACAATGAGTCTATCAGAAAGCATCCTTGTGAAAGCTGCTAGTTGTGCTACCAAAGTCAGCCCAGTTTACTTTGGTAGGGTTTGAGGTTTAGCATGTTTTCATCTGTAACAATGCACAACCTTGAAAAATCTAACTGTGAATGCATCCCCAGAAACCAACTTGACACACTTTCTTGACAAATATTGTTCATCCAGTTCTCTTAAATTGTGGGATGCTCACATCTAACTTTAATTTCTTGACATGATGTCATAGATAGCATGTAATGGCTGCATGTGTGTTGTGTTCAGGGACCACCTGAAAATTTTGAGTTAGTCAACTGCTGGTTTTCTATGTTATTTTCTTTTTTTTTTTTTTTTTTACAGGAAACGTAAGCTTCTTGCTGTCTAGAGATAGTTTTGTATTTCTGATTTGCATTATGGACTCTAATGATCTTAAAGGATGTCTACAGCCCCAAGACAAGAGGATCCTCACTGCTGCTCAAAACCCAAACTCAAGGACTGATGGCTTGAGTCTTTTGTTATAAATATTCTAAATACTGAGCAGTAGAGAGAAACAGTTAGGATGATTTGATTCCCAGAGATGTTTCCTAGGAGCTCTTGATATGCTGTTCTCTTATGTGTTGACTGGATGCAATAAAAATAAGGCTAAAAGATTTATTAATCCAGTATTCATCTGCTCCCAATGCAAAATTTAGTGGTAAAGGGAGGGATTCAGCCTAACTTGTCCCAGATGGATCTAATTCATCAGTGCTTGAGGTAAATTCAATGAGTAAAAGTAACAAGACTCGACTTCTCTCTAATCACATCGGTATGTGTGGCTGCAGGTGACTTTTACAGACAGGGTGTGACAATGTCACAGAGATCCTCTACAGATCGAGGTGTGTTCACACCCTTCACAGAAGCTGTCTGTGGATGTGTGAATAGATGACAATTTATTTGTCTGTTGCAATTTTTACACTGTGTTAATGCAAAAAAGAATATGCATTTATTGTTTGTGTGTGTTTGTGTGTGTGTGTGAGTGGGTGTTTGTGTCGGTGTGTGTGTGTGTGTGTCTGTTAGTCTGTGCATGTGCGTGTGTGAGAGAGAGACTATCCTGTAGTTACTTCTGCATGTGAGAAAGCCAATTATGATACCCAACAGACAAGCAGTGAGGCTTTTGAGTGTCACTTTTAAAACACAGCTTCAGTCAGAACGAACAAGGTTTTTTAGCTTCGTTTACAGATCTTTAAGCATAATTGCTCTTCTTGAGCTTTAAGTGATTTTTTTTTTTTTAGTAAAACAAAACACATATTTTCTTACTGTTAACAAATCCAGTTAAAATACCAAACCCCACAATCTGCTGGTCATTGTCCCGGTGCTTCTAGACTTTTCTTCACCGTTTATGGTGCTCAGCTCCACAATCACTGATGTATGTTTTGGCATGTGGAAGTTCAAGTATGTGATGATTGTTACAGAACTACTTTTACTCTGCTTGCGTTAGTCATTACTTTAAGGTATTTTGTATCATAGCATAATGACTTGCAGATGCTGCTCATCCCAAGCTACAACAATTTTTTTGTATGAATTGTAATGTTAGAAGAACAGAGAGAACAAAAGAGTCTGTTAGTGAGGTTTATACATTGCTGACATTCTGTTCAAACAAGGCATGTAGAAAAGGTGAAAAAGATGTGGGAAATATCACAAAGTGTTTTAGAATTGCAATAGAAGACAGGGGAAGTTGTTGTGGTGCCACCCGGTGGTTGCATGCAAAACTATAACGTTATTGTATGTGGCAAGTTATTCTAAATACATAAAATCTATTCAAGGTTTAAAGATCATCCAATCTGCAAATTGTCACATTCACGCAGGGAAAATCTCTTTTTTGATGGACTTCCTTGTGTGCTTTAAGCAAATATGTTAATACTTGTCAGAAAAAAAAGTTGTTTTTTTATCCTGCTTATTCAGCCACCTAAAATAAAAACAATGTGTAATAATTAATAATACAAATAATACAAAATTTATTTGTGAAAGTGATTTCTATTGTTAAACTGGTAGTCAAACACTGTAGAATGCAACATTATTGTACATTCAAAGTTTTATATACACCATCAATAAACAGTTAATTGTCTTTGATGTTCTTTAGCTTTTCTGCTGAAACTGACAGCAGAACAAATGTAAGCTTATAATCTGGCAAAAAAGGTGTTTTATAATATATTAAATTTAACAACTTTTGCCTCAATTGCAAAATACTTAAATGATTAATTATTTATGACAATTAGGAATGTCATCTTAGTTTGTATTAGTATTTCCAATCTGAGAATACAAGAATATCACAAATAGTACCTTATCTTGTAAAGTGCTGCATGTTTCAGAGAGTATTTTCCCAAAAAGAATTTTCATCTTTCAGTGTTAAATTAAATAGCGTTTACCACTGAATCATATTAAAAAGAGAATATTTAAAGAGTCATTGAAAATATTAAGTCCTTTTTGTAATTGTTCATTAAAATAAAAAGGAAAGAAATTAACAGGAGAGGTGTGAGGAGCTGAATATGGGGGGGGGGGGTATTTTTACAATGAATTAAAATTAGGGCCGTCAAAATTAACGCGTTAACGCATGCGATTAATCTGGAAATAACGCATTAATGAAAGATCAACGCACAATTAATCGTGTCACGTGACTTAGGTAGAGCCTGTCTGACAGTCTACGTTCTGTGTCGCCACCCACACATGAAGCCTGGCAGCGACAGAGAAGGATGGCTGAGGAGGAGGCCTCGGACATAGGCGTTATACACAATCAGTTTCTGTTCATAAAAACTCCAGGTGTGGATTTAGACAAGACCAGAGTTGTCTGTAAATACTGTCGTGACGTTTTATCGTGTCACCGAAGCAGAATGAGCCTTAAATATCACCTCAAGGCCAAGCACTTCATGTACCGTAATTTCCGGACTATAAACCTCTACTTTTTGAACCGCTACTAAGCTTTGAACCTTCTGGCTTAAACTATGATGCGACTAATTTACGGACGAATATAAACGAGAGCGTGTTTGACGAAGTAATTCCGAGGCTGTTAAATTCCGACACTGAAGAAGACAGCTTTAGTGGTTTTAGTTGTTAAATTTAGT
>JAPZDY010000023.1:1736563-1749289 GCA_029783645.1 Ctenochaetus hawaiiensis | reverse complement strand
GCAGGTTCCTGCTATGCTAGTGCTATCAGGAACAGTAGCACAGAGCTAGCTGGAAGTCATCCGCTAAGTTAAAACAGAGTGCAACCAGGGTAAGCCCTCAGCAAAGCAAGTGATGGTAATATTAGTATTTGTATATGAAAAGTCATCTGGCACACTCTTGAGAAACAATTTATTTAATTACAAAATATATATGACGACAAGCCTGTGACACAACAGTTTGATTTGCACTACATTTAAGATTGAGTTGACAACAAAGTTTTTATTGACTCACCATATTTTTATTTCTGAGGAATTTAATGTGTAGAATTTTTTTTTAAATAGACAGTAGCCTCTCTGCAGGAAGGGGTGGATAATTTCAATATTATTAGTATTTTAATTGCGATTAATCAGAGTAATGTTGCAATAATCGAGTTAATTTTTTTAATTGTTTGACAGCCCTAATTAAAATGTAATACAATATGTTAAAATATCTGAACATGTTAGTGAAACAGCATAAAGCTATAAAGCCATAATTCTACAGTTTTCACAAACATTTTATTAGTATAAAGAGAAAAAGGACCTATGTGTTAGATTTTTAGCATTTAGTGGTGATGCCCCCCCCCTTGCAACCCTTGCAACTCACCAGTTGTGTAAGATAACTTAGGGTGGCCTTCAGTTTAATATGAAAACATGAAAGACCCTTTTTATAACCATTGTTCCAATGGTCTGCTCTGGGCTGTTGTAGAAGCATGGCAATGTTACATGGCATATAACTTGAAACAGGACCTGCCTAAAATAACAGAAATACAACAACTCTTAAACTTAAGATAATACACCAATGAAAACATATTTATGAACAATATATTTCATTTCTGACCATATATCTAGAGCATGGACCTTTGAATTAGTCTACATCACACTCTTACTTAGCGTGATGTGGTGGGGTTGATGGGTGAGGGTGAGGGGAATGAAGGGGACTGAGAGTGAGCGTGGTGAGCAGGGTGGGAAAGTGGGTGTTGTTGGTATCATGAGACTTGTGATGAAAAGCTGACACAAGACTACAGGGACCCGAGCACTGTCAAACTGTCATACCACTCCCACTCACACACACAGGGAATGCTAATTAGAAACGTGAAGTGTGTGTGAGACTGATGTTCTTGTGAGTTGAGAAGGAACTGTGCTTGTGCCATTACCAACATGACTGAGAATAAAAATTTTTGAGAACAAAATTCTTTTTACTATAAAAACTGAAAAGATTTTTTTTTTGCTCATTTTGTGAAATTACAAGAAAATGTTGTGTTATCTCTTTGAAAAAATCTCTTTTAAAGGCACCAGAAGGACAATGCTTTTCTACATTAATACACAGCTTGTAAAAATACTACACACATTTCAAACTTTAAGAACAAATTAAGATGATTCTCACTGGGAAAACTTTTCAGATAAAATTGCCATGGTTGACCTGTCAAAGGTGAAACCAAAAACACAAGTCTTGGAGTATCCATGAATTCTAAAGTCTCACAGCCACCTCGTAAATATACCACAATCACCCTACCATGAGCTCAGGAATAACTGTGGAGAAAATTACTCCTGATGTCAGATCATTGCAGTGTCAGCTAGTGTGTAAAAAGAATTATTTTAATTGGACCACAACTAAACATATTTCCCATAACTTTAAATTAGCAATATTTTCTTTTCAAGCCACTGTATGGGACAGTAGAACACTTAGAGCTTATTTTTTATGGAAATGTGTAAAGTAAAATTTTCAGGCGGGAAGTTAAACCATCAGCTGAAGCTCACTAGAAAGCTCTGTAAAGCCAAATGCAGCTGCAGTGTTGGGTCATAATTCTGTGTTGGTTCAGCAAAAGTTCAAGTAAGACTGCATTGTCACATTATTGTCACACTGTCATTTGATGTATTCATACCACAGAAATATCTGTTAAATCTAACTTTGACCCTTGAAAAACTGAATGTTGTAACACTGAATAGATTTGACAGTTCATTTTTCTTTAGACAAAAACAAATATCCACAGTGGAGAGTAAGGGTTATCTTGTTTAATGGCCAGATTGGTATCCACACTGTTATCAAGTAGCCAACCCTACCTGTAAGTTGTGCAGCGCAGTTGGTCACACTGTTCAAATAAATAAACAATCTAGCAAAGATTTTGGATTTCAGTTTGTTACCATGAGGTTAATGTTGACCTCAAAGAAATCCAGCTACTAGAAAATGGTTCAGTGTGTCTATTTACCTTTATTACTCTATTAATAGAGGGAGGAACAGCCATATCTAATATATATGGCTTTTTTGCCAGTTTGAATCTAGCATGCTTTTTCATGTTATTGAATGGAGTAAGCTCTGAGGTTCTCAGTCCTGCTTCTGAGGACTCAGAGACCAGGTTCTGTTGTTCATTTCAGCCATCAAATTAGGAAACCGATTCTTAAATGAGATGCATAGTAAACACAGTCAGTATCATTTTGAGTGCTACATGGACTCATGGCAGAGAAACAAACAGAAGTTTATTTTGGTGACTGACAGCAAGTCATAGTTTAACTTGTAAACCTTTTTTTCTTTAATTTGTGACTCTTTAAAATAAGTTCCAACTGCAACTGGATAAGGTTTCAGTTTGTCATGGTTGGAGCAGGAGGAGACAATTTCTAGGAGCGGGGATGGAGAATCAGCTTCTCCACCCCCTGGTTTGTGAAACAGTTTTATGGAATGTCCAGCAGATGGCAGCATTGTACCTTAAACTACAGAAAGTTGACTTAAATACAGTGAGCAGCCAGAACATGGCTCTAATACTTGAACATGGAAATTAGTGCTATTTCATTTATTTTGTCCTTTCAGTCGCTGAGTCTCTGCTTTGAAGAAACCTAAATCTGATCCATGCTTCACTTGTTTTAACTAAATTTGGTTGGCACTATTATTGGCTCTGTCTGTCATCCATCTATCCCTTCTTGCCTTTGCCCATCTGCTGTTACTTGTCTTTATCCATTCATCATTTTCCTGGCAAGATATTCACCTGCCTCATTGGTCTCTATGCCTGCTTTTATTTCTGCATCTGCTTTATTCCTCTTTTCATATCACAAAAGTTTTAAGGAAACAGGAAAAAATGCACAGAAAAAAGATAAGGAATAATTAATCAAATCCATTTACAGAGGCAACTTTTATTGGTCTTAACTGTCTTAACAACAGAATTTAATAACAATTTAATTATTATACAAATATATTTATACAGAAAATATTGTTCTGTTTATGTTAGAAAACAGGAAAGTCAGTCGATAAAAATGTAAGCAATTTTAAATGGGATATGTCTTATAAAAGCTTTTTAAAATTCTTCTTTTATTTGCAAAGGCCTAGTAAATTAAAAGGGATTAACTAATTGTATCCTGTATGTGTGACTGTGTACTGTTTCCTCGACAGTAAAAAGCAAGATCTGATGTATCCATTCTGTGTCCGGACAGTATCTTGACATGTAAAGAAACAGGTACAAAGAGGTGTATATTGTGTGTTTTTAATCATCCGTCTAACACACATTTTTTTTTATTTATCAGTTTCTTACTTGATAAAAGTAATTACACCTTTAATGTGAAAAAGATCACTTGAAAATAGAGAAGCAGACAAGGTCTGAAAGAAAAATTAAACAGTAATAAACACATGGGAAGGATTGAGTAAAAGGAGAGAACATGAACTAAATAAAAACATGAAATCAAAAGGGTAAAATGAGAAATAATAGAGTAAACAAAATATGGGAGGTGGAAAGAGAGAAAGAGAGAGAGAGAGAAAGAGCTGTCTGTGGGTTGAAAAGACGTGGGCTGTTATTTTATTTCCTCTGTGGGTACAAAACAACAGCGCTGTCTGTCTGAGGTGCTGACACAGCAGTACGAGTAGACATTTTACACACACATCCTCATGCATACACGCACACACACACTGAAAGACATTATACACACATGCACACATAGATACACAACAGACAAAAACATGCTCTCACACACTTTACTGACTGTTTCACTCTGTGTGTTTCTTTGCAAGCAGACACATTATACGCTCTGTGTGTGTGTGTGTCTGTGTGTGTTGGTGTTTCTCATCAGAATACACACTGTCACACATGTCTTCAGTACTGTCTCATCTAAAAGTCTGGTTTCAAAATCTTCCGCTGACAGTGATGACTCCCACTGACTGTGTGTGTTTGTGTGTGTGTGTGTGTGTGTGTCTCTGGAGCCTTACGGTGATCTGGGTTTAATTTGACCGGTCAGGCTGTCGAAGCCAGGGCCCCAGCATATATGTGTGTGGGTTTGTGTGTGTGTGGGTGGGCTGACCTTAGTGTTAAGGTGAGTTAGAGATCAATCCCGAGGCAAACAGAAAGGTTGAGACAAAACTCACCATCCTCTCTCCCTTTTCACTCCTCCTCCCTCTAGCTCTCTTCTCATCACTCTCTTTTCTTCCTTCAACCTCTCCCTGATCCCTTCTTCTCCCTCTGCTGATATTAAGCGTGTGTGTGTGTGTGTGTGTGAGAGAGAGAGAGTGAATGAAGAGGATCAGTAGAGAGGAAAGCTTGATTGATCGCAAGCTAATAACCACAGTTGAGTCTTAGCTGCGCACTGACCGACCGGCTGAACAACAGGCTTCCAGCCAAAACAAAGTAAAGTTAGCCGTCCCTCTCGAACAACAATCTCTCTTTTACACATACACACACACGCACAAACAAGCCCTTTTCGCACAGAGATTGTGCAATATTGCTATAAGTCCCATCTTTACACCACATTCCTCTTTGCTCTGAAATAAACAATTTCTGCATAATGCTATTAGGCAGCATGATGGGTGTGAAGTGTGACCCAACACTGTCAGCTTTAAGCGTTACACCTTTATTGATAGCATTTTCTAACAATGTCATCAAGTGGCTACAACAAGCGTTTACAGTCTCAGTTATTTTGCAGTCAACCCCTGTCCTTTGCTGAGAGGGTAAAGAGCTCCTGGATGTTCCTGGACTATATCAAACTCTGAACTACTGTGCTTCGATCAGGTAAAAAACAACCGTATCCTTCCTTTATTTTGCATGTGTGTTTGTGTGCGTAGGTCTGAGAGAGAGAGTGTATGTGTATGTTGTGACCCCCAGACAACAGTTATATCTATCTAAATTTTAAATTGGCCGACCACTCATTACTAATGAGATCAATATAGATCTTTGTGTTCTCTGTTGATTTATGTCAAAGTCTGTTATGCAAGCACAAGGTGTGTGTGTTTGTGTCTTTGTGTGTGCCTGGATGAGTGTTTGAGAGAGAGAGCAGTGGTGATTTTTTCAATGTTTGTGTGTACAGTAAGTGTGTTTGTGTGTTCATGAGTTTACTTTTAAAGGATAGTGGCTTTACTGTGTGTGTGGCTTGCTTGCAACAAGGTCACACCTCTGGGTTTCTGTGCTGACTCACACACCTGTGATGTGCTCTCTCATCATTTGACTGACTGTCATGTTAACCGGCACCGAGCACAGTGATTGATCAAAGAGTTACGTGACTGGAGGGGGCAGAACAAACACTTTATCTTTTAATCTCACACAAACACACAGAGGATGACATCACAAAGCACCACAGATAAGAGACACAGTTTTATTGTGTTTTTACACTCAGTGGATTACATTGATATATTTCTGTTTTTTCTCAGTCATGCAAGTGGTTTGATTCTAGGGTTGGCACTGTCCATCTCTATATATGTCGGGTCAATGGTCCACTTCTTTAGTCTAAAGTGAAATATCAGTATAGTTACTGAATGGATTGCTCTAAAATTTGGTACATGCACTCATTGTCCCCAGAGGATAAAACCTCCTGACTATAGTATCATTCACAAGTAAAAAAATCCTACTGACTTAGCTTACTGAAGATTTTCATTCTTCTAAGCTTTTTGCTCTGTCCTTATCAGCAAATGTTAGCAGTGTAACACACTAAACACAGATTGCAAGGTTGTGTCATCATCCTAAGTTTTAATTATCTAAACTTTACCTTTGAAAACCATGTTTTGTCAGATGTTTAAGAATGTATTTGTGTACTACACTGCTCATGAGACTCAGTCTCTGTTGCTATGAAGAAGAAGAAACCATTTAGAGGTATGAAACAGAGTGAAAGTGAATTTAAACTTTTATCAATTAATTTGTAAGCAAAACACAGCATCAGCATTGCTGAATTCATCAAAAATTAACCCAGAGTCCAGAAGCAAAGCATTATGCTGCAGCTTTTATCATCAATATTCTCACTGTCATCTTTAGCTTCCATCCACTGTTGGCTTCCTTCACACAGTTTTAAGCCGGTTGATTTGATGTTTCCTGCTTGAATATGCGTAGGGTTTCTCAGTCAATTTCTGTTTTTAAGTACACATGCTTTTACCTAACACAAAGTCTTCACAGCCTACAAAGTGAAAGCGGCACGTTATCAGTGCAGCAGCAGCCTCAGTCCTCCATCTGTTTCTACACAAGATATGTTCAGGCACAGTATTGATTGTAGATCACCCTTGTTTTGGCAGGATTCAGAACCAAACACACAATCATTGTTGTTAGTCTAAAACAGAGAGATAATAGACTAAAGGCAAATAATATGATCTGGTTTGAGTTTTGCAAAGAAAGCACAATCCATAAGAGAGCTATAAAATTAAATTAGTAAATAAGATCATAATTAAAATAAAATTAAAATATGAGCATAACTATACCATCAGACATACTACTGAAGACTGAAAATCACTACTGAACCGCTTTTGATGCTGATACACTGTTAGAATTTTATCAAAGGACCAGATATTTAAGCCATAAAAGTGCTTCAACTTGAATCATGTAGGATTGTATATTGGAAAAACTGATGGGATTTTTGCCTACAGACTCAGAGGTGATGCAAACAGCTCATCCCACTTTGCATCTTTGTAGAGGACTGCATGGCCTGAAATTTGAGCCTTTCCTGACCCAGCCTGCTGCATCCAGGTCCAAGCCAGGGCCCAAGAACAAGCATGTTATTGGCCAAACCTGGCCTGCAGCCTCACCCTTCACCAACCTGCTCTCGTTCCTGGGCGATCAAATACTGATGCTTTGTCAAAACCTTCAGCAACTCATACAGTCGCACAAGGTACCTGGCTTTAAAACAGCAATGCAAAAATTGAAACATTTATTGTCAGATTTTTATTACTGTATGTATTTGATGAGCTGAGATTAGAAGGTGTTGCCTCACATACATATGACCAGGATCTAAGTCCTTTTCTTGTAGAATGGCAGCAAAAGGATCTTTCGAAATATTTACTTTTGTTTGTGCTCACCAAGCATTTCTGTACATGCAGCTTTTACTGGTAACTTAAGCTTATTTTGGAGGTAGTGGCAGCACTTTTTAGAAGTTAAAAAGAGTCACAGGGCATTACTGTCATAATTGCTGTACATTTGTGGAATTTTATAATCTTGACAAGGAACGGTGAGCAGGGGTGTGATTCAGAAATTATGTTAAGTAAAAACTCTGAGTTTGTTAAAAGTGAGATGAGGAAAATTTTGGGTTTTCAGTTCCAGAAAGAGAGCTAACTTAAACTCTGAGCCAGTTGACATAACTTACTCTGTGAAGCTAACCTGCTTGCTGGCAGATTATCTATCTATCTATCAAAGTTTTTCTGTATCCTCCATCTTTCATAACCAGTCACCCTGTTTCATTTCCCTCATTGATTCAGTCAGTATCAAAGCACATACTGAGGCATGAATCAGTAAGTTATTATGGTTAATAATATTGCACATCACATATAATCTCAGTTTAAAAAGTGGTATGAAGCCTCAAACACGTAGGATCAAAAAAAATATGTACCGCTCACTCCTGCTGTGATTGGTTGCCCCGATGTAACATAATTCCTGTGATATTTGAGATTATATGTTAATATTTCTGAGTGAGAGAGATTGTGCTGCAGAAAGAGAGTGTACAGAAAGACTGCAGCGCTTGAACTTGTTTCAACAGCATTTCAGTGACTGTTTAAATGTTTGAATGTTCCCTCTACATTTGTTGAAGTGACTGAAATAAAGACACTAAATGCTGCTGAGACAAGATTCAAATAGATGTCGAACATTTAAAATCTGCTGTATTTTAACCTCCACTCCAGACACATTACTGGATCAGCCTGTCAGCCACAGTCATGTTTCTATGTCTCTGATCTATTTTTTTTAAAATCTTCAACTCAATTTTTCATCTTCAGTTACTGCTGATCATTTACATATGTGTTTGTATATCTTTGCTGAACATATAAATGTGATGAATGTGGCTGCAGCCTGATACAGTCAGATTTCTCCTCTTTATCATCCATAACGGAAAAGTGAGTCTGTTAAACAATGAAAAAACAGACAACCCTGAATTGAAATGGAGACTCTACCGTTTATGACCTGTTGCCATGGTAAATCATAGTATCTGAGCTCAACTGATGATGGATTTTTATTTCCCCAACACTCGTGCTCAACTTTAGAATGAACACACTAAGAGCTGATTGAACTATGTCTGATAAGCTGTATCAACCAAAAGCTCGGAGTTTCTTATCCTATAGTTAGTCAACTCAGAGTTTGGGGCAAGATTCAGAGTTTGTTTCCTGCTTTCTAAAATAGGTGCCAGCATGATTAGATTGTTTGTTGCCATGGTAATACTGTACCTGCATATTTTTGAACAATTCTGTAAAAAGAGGTAAAATTCTATCATCACGCACTAACCTTGACTCTGTGAGTGAAACAATGGCTGAGCTGAACATTTTTATTCCAGCTGACATCATGACGCTGGATAGAAATCAATAGAAACAGAAACATACAGTATTTAAGACAGATTTGTCCGTATGCTCACTTCCACAACATACTGATTGAAATGGCTACTTGAAAATGAAGAGGATGGATTCACAGCCTTATAAACCACATTATTACAAACTAAACTACACCCTTTTATTTACTCAGTGAATACAACAAATAAGGCTAGTGCATGTTTAGATTATACTTCTCACCCTCAGAACATTTAGTAAACATCATTTTAATGAATGGTTATACTGTAGATTAGTTAAACAAACTGAGCTACTGAGAAATAATGAGGCAAAGAAGTGTTTACACCGTCAATCACCCCTGAATAATGGCTGTATCTTCACTGCAAATGTGCTACTACATATTTGTATTAAAAATAATTAGAACACAATGAGACGAAATTAACACATAAATGGTTGCTTTTTTAATTTCCAGATCTTTATAAAGTGATTGTGATAAACTGACTCAATTCCAGAAGGAGAAAACTTTCCAAAACCTCAGTGGAGCAGTATGGCTGCATCACTGCATGTTGTGAAAAGGCTGCAGAGACACAGAGATTCAACAGGAATATAAACAAACAAAAGATTTCAAGGTTATAACTGTCCATAGATTTTTTTGGAAGAAACAAATATCAATTATACACAATGTGCATCATTCTCATACTGTATATAACTTTAGGATAATGTGGTAACTTTGATCTCAGATTTAGTTTAGGTAGGTGAGTAAGTAAGTGACTGAAGTAAGTGAGTAAAACCTTCACTGACAGTTTTTGGCAGATTCAACAATACCTCAAGTTTTACTCTGGTAAAAGGGGATTTTTGGTCCTTGTTTAACTTTTTATACACTCCCTATGAGTCAGTATGAGATTTCTTGATAAATACAACCTGTAAACTAATTTAAGAGTCATTCTTGTAACAGTTGTAACTCTGTGCCAGTGGGAGTTTCCCTCCAGGCAGAGGGATACGAGAATGAACAGCAACAGAAGATAGTTTTTAAAGTTAACGCTTTAACATGATTAAATCTCAGTAAACATTAAAAAAAAAAATGTGTGCACAAGTGCACTATGTGAGGGAAATCTTGTGAGCTGATAAACTTGTGAATGAATATTCTGGGACTTCTGTATGTTTTTCCACAGAAGCACTTAATGAAGCTCGAGAATGGGCAGATGCAGCAAAAAGTGAGAACACTGTTCATTGCTTGACCAATTCAAAAGGTGACCTCCTGGTGGGGGAAAAGTAACCCTTACTACACCCAGGAGACTTTTGTGGCCATACAAGGTTACTTTTCACTCATATACAGGAATGAAGGGATCCTGTTTGGTATTTGATCCTTGACAAGAATCTATGCTTGCCCAAGGTCACACTGTCACATTGTAGCCTGTCAGGTCACATGCATTACCTTCTAATAAACACAGTTTCTGTTGAATCTGAGGCAAAGTTCATCATACTTATTGACCTTGGTCTCCAAGGAGACATCCTTGCTCTATCAGGACAGCTGTAGCCATCGTAGGGAGACATACAGATCTATTGCAATAAGAGAGGTATGTCATATGTTGACCTCTGCTTTAGCCTAAAGAAGGAAATGTCCTTCTCAGACTCCTAAATTGTGTTAACAGAAGCTGACTTATCATTTCCATGATGCTTTAATTCTTTTACTCTGGGTATCCATTCGTGAAGCTGTTGCCATGGGACCTGCAGGAAAGATAAAGGAACCCTTCAAGGTGATATGATGCTGCTGTTTTACCTGCATTTGATTTCTGGCTGGACTTTGCTTCTCTTGTCTACCGTTGGAAATGTATTTTTGCATATACTGAGAGAAGATACTGAAATAAATGTGTGATGTGTGTTTCACTTGATTGCTCCATCCATCTTTGGTACTATTCAGTGTGCATTCGTTTTACTCGAAGCCAGCCACTGAACTGCTCATGTCAGCTGACTGAAAATCACTCCTATCTACATCTGTAGCCCTCTCACCCTTTTTTGTGACTTAGGAGATAATAAGAGAATATGAGGCTGAATGGATGTTTCCATCTGGAACAAAGGCATGGCTTGATGGGGTGGAACTAGGTGTGTCAGCCTGATGATGTTCATGTCAGTTGTTTCTGTCTTCATTATTCCCCATGGACTGGCATATTGCTCCCCCTGTTCTGTTCTTCTTCACATCTTTCCTTTTGCTTTCTCTGTGTCTGTCTGCACTAAGTTTGTGGTTAATGTGTATGTGTTTGTGTGTGTGTGTGTGTGTGTGTGTGTGTGGTGCCTCCTGAGTCTTTCATATGATGAGAGGAGGGATGCAGTGTCGCTTCAGTCAGTGCTTCTCATCTGTCTCCCCCCTCTTGCAAGTGCATTCATCCTTAACACACACACACATGCACACACACGCACACGCACGCACGCACGCATGCACGCACACACACACACACACACACACACACACACGTAGATGCAAAGACACACACCTGGGCAAGTAAGACCTCAGAGATCTTTTTTAAATCATTATCTTTCTTTCTTCTGTCTTCTCTCTCTTTTCTCCCTCTCTTGAGCTCAGTGGCCTTTCTATTTCTCTTTCTCTCTCTCTCTCTCTTTCATCTTTCTCAGCCCTCCACGTACAACCTTTTCTTCCTTTCTGCATCACTCCTCTCCTCATTTTTCCTTGTTGCTCATCTACTCTGTTCATACATCCTTATTTATCCGCCTTGTCCATATTTCCTGGTTTTAGACATGTCACCTTGTTCTCTGCTCTCCTGCTCCTGCGTTTCCCCAGGGAGCCATTTGTGGGATGCGCCTCGCCTGTGTCCCTGCAACAACATCCCTGATAGCAAAACAAATGAACTTAAATGGAAGCAAGTAGAGGAGGGGAGGGGGTCTATGAGGAGCAACCTGCAAACCTGCAGTCCTGAAAGTCTGAAACTTATGTTTCGTTTGTTTTCTGGGGCCAGTTTGTGGACCTGAAGGTAAAACTCCTTTTCTAACTGGTTTTTAGATGCTATTTGTGTAATCGATAGAATAGTACAATTGTCAAGTTGGACAAACAGGGAAAAACAACACAGTACATGGGAGGTTTTTCAATAATAGTTGCTGATATTAAGTGGTAACAAAGAGGGAGATTTTTTTTTGGAGTGACAGCAAATGACCCCCAGTGCCCCACCCCCGCATAACATATACTCAGCAGACAAATAGAATAAATGAAAAGATGTAAAATTACTTTTTATAAGTCTTTAATTCATAGCACACAGTAAAATAAAAAGAGATACAGACTTTCAAAAAAGGTGATCAAAGTAAGCAATCGAAATTCATAACATAAAAATAATACAGTGATAATTATAAAATATAAAATTAGATAACAGTAAAGACAGTGAAAGAGTGAGAGTGTGTGTTTGTGTCTGACACACCTTTTATGACAACAGTTTCTTTTTTATTTGAGGCAAGGGAATTTCTTAGCAAGGCATTGTGACAATCAGAGAAGAAGGGTTTGAAAATTGAAAAATTGAAAAATCTTTAACTTTATGCAAATTGTTTCCCTGTTACACAATCTCTTTATACCAGATTACAATGACAAGGACAAAAGTGACTTGTCACGAATTAGCATGAACTGTCAGAGAAAGCAGTTATTGTTTACTCACACAATGCTCTATAAGTAATGCTCTCAGGCTGAAACATAATGTTAGCAAATACAGCAACCAGCTTCTCATGAGCATATTTAACATGATTTGCATTTTGCACTGATTGTGTATTGTCACTGTGAATTGAACCAATATGTGTGTGTTTTTTAACTGATATTACATCTCAGATTTAATTTGGAATAATAGAAAAAAAACAAGTTTGGATGCACATGTCATCAACAAGTTTAGCCCTGATAGACAAAGATAAAAATGAAAGTCTACCTCACAGTCCATCCATCCATCCATCCATCCATCCATCCATCCATCCATCCATCCATCCATCCATCCATCCATCCATCCCATTGCCTGTCTGCTCTT
>JAPZDY010000023.1:1725131-1736463 GCA_029783645.1 Ctenochaetus hawaiiensis | reverse complement strand
AAAGAGAGAAAACGGGAGTGGAGAAGTGTTTTTTTGTTCTCTAAAGACTGAAAAACAAACAAACAAATGACCTTCTGAGTTGTTATGAGATGAAAACTTAGTTACTGTTTCATTTTAAAAGTTTATGTCTGCTTAAATGGGGATCTGATGTTAAATTAAATTCAAACAGATTTCATGGTGAAAGAAATAATTCCAATCTTATGTAAGATGTAAATATGGTTCCATTTTTTGTGCAACATCTGTTGAACAGAGTAGAGTGATGCTTTGTACTCTGCCGCTTGCAGTTTGTTAAAAACGGACAGGTGTGACAGGAGACTGAGAGCTGGAGATGCACTGTAGGGTCCATTAGGACTATGGCTGTGTTACGAACGCAGTGTGGATGCAGAGTGCAGGACTTTTTACAGTGAACACTGCTGTTTATTTTCTGGGAATAATTGGACTTGTAATGTGACTGGACAGGTATAAGTGTGTGCTGCTTTACACAGCTGTCAGCCTTCTTGGCGCATCACATCGGTGATTTGTCACAGGGAAGAGAGGAGCGAGGCTGTGACCGGTACGCTGCGATGACTCGTCCTGCTCACTGACTACCTGAGTGGGGAAACACAACAATTCTGACTGCAATTTAACTATAAACTTTTAAGGAAATCTGGTGACACCAGTGTGTGTGTCTTGTCTCTATTAATTGGATGTAATTAGTGTGTAGGAGCAGACTGCAGCAGAAATTGTCATTTTTTTGTCACCTCTATAAATCTTTTATCCAAGCTCTGTGTGTTTGAACCCCGCTTCAAATGTTCACTAACTTGCAAACTAAAACACTACTGTATAAAATGTAGATAATCTCATTAATGCTTGTCACCATTTATCTGTCGCTGTTTCTAATGAATGTTGCTAGTAAGCTATGGAGGACACCATTTATGGGTCTCTTGTATTATGCTGTAAGATGAGTAGGCTCATCTTTATATGTTGAAATTGATGGAGTGTCCCTGTAATCTAGTCATTATTACTCTGAGTTTGAAAATGATTTAAGTAAGAAAACTTTGTTACAGAGTTTTATAAGGCTCTAAAAGTTCAAAAAAGGCCCCACAAACAAAAACACAAAGGCAGCAGGATGAGGAAACAAAAAGTGGGATGAGGAGACAAAAGCCTTAATTACTTAAGGCTGATTTAGGAGCACAAAAATGAGGGAGCAGGTAGAAGGAAATCCAAGAGCTAAGGAGAAGATACAAACACTGAACTTAAACTGGGACAATACAGGGGACACAGGCAGGGAAGCTAATACGACACAAGGAGCAAATGCAGGACTTGGAAACAGATGCAAATATGAATTGACATCTCAAATGAGAACTCACATGGGTTAACACACAGGAGGATAATCAGGATCAGGTGCAACCTCCCAATATAAAAGGTGGGAAGGTACACAAGACAAAATAAAAACAAAAACAACAACATCATCCTATTAGGAGAGTAACTTATGAAATTAAACCGAAAAGACTAAACAAAAATGCAAGCAGTGACAAATTTGCACAACATTTTCAAACCACAATTGAGACAGAATCACTTCATTAAAGTGTTTATGAATGTGTCCCTGTCTAATTTTTTGGGAGCCATATTCTCTCTTGTCTCGACCCCTGACTCATTTCCTCTTCCACTCACAGTCCTTCCTTTCCCTGATCCATCAATCCATCTTTTCCATTAACAGCAAGTGACCTGTAGATAAGTGCTAGTTGAATTGGTCCTCTCCTCTCTTCACTGTGTTTTAAATAGCTCTTTCCGCTGACCTGTGTCTTCTGAGCTCTTAGCTTCCCTCCCCATGCCTGCCTCATGTCCTCTCTCCCTGCATACCCTTCCAGGCTCCTCCCATCTCTCCCTTTTTTCTCCCCTATTTGTCACAGCAGCTTAGTGGTTACTACTGTGGATAGTCATTTTTTTTCTTTATCCCTTGTTTTGTCTGTGAGGATTTTGCATGTCTTTTATGAACTTGTGTGAACTCACTCATGGAAAGCAACAGACTGACATACTATGAGGTCACTGGACTAAAAATACCAAAATGCCTGCAGATGTCAATATGTTTGTCTGTGTTTATCGTGTGTTATCACTGCAATCACCATTTGACCTGTCTGGCTCATTTTCCTGCTCTCCGCCTACTTTTTCCCCAGATAGATGCAGACTCTCTGTGACACTGAACAAACTCTCTCACAGTCTCTCTCTCCTTCTGTGTTTCACTTAAGGTGCTTTCTCGCTTTACATTTTCTCACTGGTGGAGAGCAAACTTGCAAATTACCTGCAAGCAAAAAATGGGACTGAACAAAATGTCTTCATCCCTTGTTTTTGCTTTATGCCTTCCCAGTAATTAAAAGTGAAAAGTATTGTCATGAAAAATGTTTCGACAACAGTGAAACACGTAACAACAATTTTATAATAAGCTATAACTTGTTAAATGAATCCCTGTAATATGATGAAATGAAAAGATAGATCCACAAATGGTTAATTTGTTTTATTTGCAACCTCCAAATTAAAAATGACACACAGTGGTCTGAAGCAGCGTTTTCCCGTTTATGACATCGTCTTGTCAAACACAGGTGTTACTAATTACAACACTAATTGCTTCATTGCGGTAGACACTGAGCCATTGTTAATACTTTTAGTTCCACATCTGTGTTTTCTATGAAACACATCTTTGAATCCAATTCTCCTGGGAATGAGGTGAAGAAAATAAAAAGAAAGAGAAAGACAAAAGAGCGCTGTGATGCTAGCAAAGCTGTCAAGTTTCAAGTTTGCAAGGTTTATACAGAAAGCAAAACAAGATGTTAGGTATGAGATGGACAAGGTTTGGACAGGGAAGAAGAGAAAAACAGGTGCTCCTCATCAACCAGACAAGCTGGGTAAAACCCAACACATTTTTGTGTTCTTGAATTTATTCAAAGGCTTAGCCTGGCAGGATGAATTTTGGGTGTAACTGTCCCCAAAATATTTAACAAATTCCTATTCAGTAAATGACTGTAGCTCAAACAGACAAAGCATATAAGGGTTTTTTTTTGCTGTCTGTGTGAGAAAGTTAATCACAACACAACTTGAACCCATCCTCTTGGTAGGACTGACTAACTTTTAAACCTATTGACTGTAAAGAGAAAGAGCAAAAAACTGAAGTCCAAACATCTAGATCTCCTCCTGGTGTCTTGCTGCAGTGGAATCCCATCCCTCCATGTTAACAGATGAGACATTGTTTGCACTAAACATTCAAAGTACACATCAAGTTTCATTTCCCTAAGATCATCTTCGTCATTTTCGGTCCAGTCAAACTAGTGTTAAGTGTTCATTTTTCTGATAAATTTTGTTTTAGATATTCATTTGTTGATTGACAAAAGGAGATGTAACATCATGATCATCAACTGGCAGCTGACATTTACATGCTTATACTCAACAGGCGTTGTGGGCGGGACCTTGATAAAGCACCTGCATCCACTGATCTCTACTAGACAAACGTTGGCTCCAAATGACGCCACCAGCACAAGATGGGAGCGCCATTTTTTGCATAGCTAGAAAAAAAGGGAGATGTGTTGTCTATTATTTTACCACCATTAGTGTAAACCTATCATCCCAGTCTTGCATAGACCAAGTTATAGGTAGTCATTCAGAGTATTTAGGAGCTGCAGAATATTCAAAGTTGACCATTAGATCGATGTTATACACACATCAGTATGTACTTGTCTGTCTTTGTCTTCCCGTCCCTCTTCAACTTCTTCACCCTTCTCTCTTTCCCTCTCCTGCTGTCCTCCACGCTCACATTTTCCCTCCACCTTCATTGCACCTGCATCAGTTTCTTCCACTTTCTCTCCCCCCTGCAGCTCACCCCTTTCTCCCCTTCAACTTGCATCTCTCCCTTAATGTGTGTATGAAGTGAATAAGCCAGTCGGGCTCTCCTCTCTGCATATATTTAAATTAATTGGGGGCATGAGAAGCAAACTCAAGTTTTCATCTTCACAATCCAATCAGGTGCATTTAACACACTTGCAAGTGAAACACACACACACACACACACATACATATGTGCACGCACGTACGCACACAGACACTAGCGTTGTTAATTAGTGTGCTGAGCCACTCTGTGTATTGCTTTTTGGTGAAGGCAGGCGCAGTGGAGGAGTTGAAGATGGAAAATCTTTTTACTTAATTCATGGGTTTTAAAATGTTTCAGCCCTCACTAATGTCATTGTTGAGTGGGCAAAAGCATTTAATACTGGCTAATAATCTGTCTGTCTGTCTGCCTGTCTGTCTGTCTGACTGAATGTCAGACAGACAGACAGACACATACATCCTGAATACACCACACAAAGTATACAAACATTCATCAAGCCAAACGCAAAGCTCTTAAATTGTTTTGCAATATTGCTTTTTTGATTCTTTACAAAGTGTGCTGAATGAAATTTATTACTCTTGGTTCCATGAAGTCTGTTAAATAGATCTAAATAATTCACTGATTAAGTTTTAACCACGTCACTTAGAAAGAAAGCATTCAGGCCTTGCTTTAATTTGTTTTCAGAACATGTGTTTGTTTTGTCCTTGAAAGTTGCATTATATTGTAAGGACAGGAAAATAAATAAAAAATTTAAAAAAAAGAGAAAAAACGACACGTTCCAAAATAAAACACAAAGGACGATGTGGCAAGACATCAAGAATGACGCATGTCTTATCTGTATATTGTCCCTTGGAGATGAAAACCTTGGTTATCATGTCTTTGTAGATGTAGATGTAGACTATGTCTTATATTACCCTTTTCTCTGAAACACACATCTACCCATACACACACACACACACACAAACAGAGGCGTAGTGTGCCAGTGTTATTACAGTAAAAGATTGGCCTTTACTTCTTCCTGAGAGATCAACCATTGATCCTCAGAGTCAACATAACACCTTACACCTCTCTGATATTTGCACACAAGTGAAAATAAACAATGAAACAGGCACACACATGCACAATCAAAAAATTAATGTAAGAAACCTCGCCAACATGCTCTCCACACACCCACACACACGCATAATGACACTGTGACCTGACAAGATTTTCATTTAGATAAATTGAGATTCAAAACAGCCTTGTGCCCTACCCATCTTGTTAAAATTAAAGTCATCAGCTGCTGTCTATGAGAAAGGGCATCGGCAGCTGTACATCCACCAAGCAGTTTAAATTAGCTCGTTTGACATTAGAATGATTATTTCCGTGTTTTCTTTGTTGAACGATGTGGTTGGTACCCATAAAATATCTAATTTATACTTTTTTTGGTTAGCCCTCTCTTTGGGTACCATGATTTTGAGGTGGAGCTTGGAATACTGCTGTCCTTTGATTGGTCAGAAAGAATCAGCGCAAACAGAGTTGTCTTGTCAAGTGCGCTTTGATGCAGGGTTTCCCAACTCTCATGTTTTTCACAGCAGTGATTTTATCTTCCTGCCTGCAGCCTTTTCTCAACAAAGCTTGTCTCCTTGTAATAAACAACCACATACAGAGAAGAAAGAAACTGAAACATGCGTAGTGAGTGCGTGGTTGAAAGAGTGAGAGAGTGAGGGGCAGAAAAGTGACAGTGAATGAGAGTAGAACAGAGGAAAAGTTAGCAGTAAGTTGTCAGTCTGGCAGTGGATGTACAGTCTAGGTTACAGTATGTAGGTTAATAAATGCAGAAGCTTCTCAAGACCAGGAAAAGTTCTGTCTGTTGTTTCCACACACATTAACCATCTTTTTGCATTTGAGTCAAAACCCTAACTCCAATCCAAACCAAAGAAACAGGACTCATTTGAAACACAGGACTCTTGCCATGTGCTCATCATGTGCCGTATAAACCATAAGGAAGATAGGACCATGGGAACTTGGGAGTGACTCCCTATGAGGAAGATTCGCACTTATCTGACAAAAATGAGCATCCACTACTTGGTGTTGGCCACAGTGGCATGTTTTTCTTCTGGGTGTACTGCATACCAAATGTTCTGCTGAACACAACAATGTTTTCACTGACTGCCCACTTTACACCTCCCATTCAACACTATTCTCATCGCTCTTTTCAGCGGCTTGTGGAGAAGGAGTCAGTCTATTTTTGTTCTAGCCGTTTTCTCAGCGCCTGCCCACCTCACGTCTTCTAGGACTCGTAGAAAATTTGCATCTTGAACAAAACTCTCTGGATCAGCAGACAAGAGCTTTTCCTGATAGTAATTCAATAGCAGTGAATGTTAAACGAAAATTTTGTGACTCTCCTTATTGGATTTGTGTGTTTGTTCACTGCACAGTAATTAAGTGAATAAGTCAAAGGTCTTCATGTCAGATTTTTCATGTGCGGCTCCATGTTCTTCCCAGATACCCCCCCCACTTTCTTTGCATATCTGGAATCAAGAAACAATTCCTCCACCACGATTACTCTTTACCAGGGCTGCACCTGCCTTACAGCTATATATATCTTGGTGTTTCTCACTTCTCCCACGGTTTTCTTTCAATCTACCACCCTCTCTCCTGCTCTCACACTCAACTCACAAGTTCCATCGTTCCTCTGCCTTCCAACTGTCATGCTAACAGACGCACGGTTGTCTATGCTTTAACCCTCTCACCTATCTTTCTTCCTTTATGATTTTGTGTGTGTGTGTGTGTGTGTGTGTGTGTGTGTGTGTGCTGGTCCTTTTCTTACACATGCACAGATTTGCAGAGTTTGTCGAGACACTACGTCCTCCAAAAACTGGCTTTGACTGAGTGTGAAATAAAGTGAGAGAGAAGAAACACAAGGGGAGAGAAAACAGATTTTGGTTGAGAGCAAAGGAGAGAAAACCTATGGAAGTTTATTAATGATTAAAGAGAACACAAGTTATCAATCTGAAAAGCAAGGGTTTAGAGTATATTGATGTAGACTCTGCAATATTTTGTAAGTATAGTACATGCTGAGGGGCTCTGGACAAGAAAGAGCTGCTGATTTTTATAAATTCCTCCCTCTCTATGTGCATTTTTTTTGTTTTTTTGTGTTGGAATACTACCTGACACCAGAAATGGTGGTTTTATCACAAAATGTTTTTGTGGGCTTCACATGCTTTTGTCAGATAGCTGACAGTCGAGAGATGACAGGAAGGAAGGAAATACAGACATGCAAAAGAGGCCCTGCTGGGCCAACTGGTGAGCTCACTTACCTCCTGGCAACCTTGGCAACCATGCTGTGATTTCATTAAAAAAAATCAATACAGAAGTATAAAAACAGAAGCACAAAATTTGACACAAGACAGGGACTGAAGATCAATAAGATAAAACCAGGCCCACTTTTAGGGCCCTATTATGTCGGCTGATGTTGTATTTTTCTGGTGAGTATTACCAGACCAAATTTCAATTAAATTACTTCAGTCTAATTCTGGAGGGTTATGGCAAACTATTTTGTTGCTTGGTTTGGATGACAAGTTGGTTTTAGCAGTTTATATTCATTAAAAATTCATAGTGAGAGGAAAATAAAGTGAATTTTACCCGAAGATGGAGTGACGTTTTGTTAGACCACTCGTGTGAAGTAAAACTACTTTTCAGTGCACTGAATCATTTTTTTTTATTTGTCTCAAATATGAAATAAGTACTTAATGTCCACTGATGACTCTGTTTTGTTGAAGCCTGTAAGCCTTAAATTTAGGCCAATTTACTCTCATGATCACAGGTGCTCCTAATAGCATCCAGAGAAAGTAGAGCAGATTTCAGTCTGTCTCACAAATCTGTCTTAATCCCCACTCAAATCTTTAAATGGCGCTTAATTCCAGCCTGAATTTGACTTGTGTTTGCTCCTTACTTTTGTCGATAATTAGCCTCCATATGCAGGAGACTGAGAGAAAATCGCTTTGCAAGCCATGGCGGAAATCTATGGCCAGTGAGTTTAACGTGTGCAAGATAAAGCATGAGGGGGATTGCTCTAAAGGTGAGAGGGAGGACAGCCAGTAAGAGAGGATGAGATGGAGAGAGAGAAAAGGAGAGAGAAGTGATGACAGGTTATTTTTCACCTTTTCTCTCCTGACGGCTGATGTTATTTCCCATTCTCCTCGGACACACAGCAGATCCAATCTAAGGCTTCTCTGGACAGCCCTTCTGAAGCCCCATAACCAAATGAAAACCTTTATTACATACACCTTACACAGACCACATGCACACACACACACATCCTATATAGCTACGCTCAAAATGAAAGGAGAAATATCAGTCACATTGTTCCACGTACACACAACCCAAAACTGGCTGCAACAGGATATACTTTACTCACACACACTTATATATACAATAAAAAAGTCTTACAGAACTCAGACATGCATATATGTTACTAGTCTGTAGTTGCACTCTTTTTATGTGATTCATGTGCCCTGTCTGGATAGGCGTTAGTGTTTTTGTGTGTGTGTTCATGCGTGTGTGTGCGTGTGTGTGTGTGTGTGTGTGAGAGAGAGAGAGAGCATGCGTGTGTGTTAATATTAAAGACCATGGGGTGAAGGTTTAATTCTTAGACAGTTTACAGAGGTTTATTATTGTTCACAAGGCTGAGTACGTTCACTGGAGACATGTATGGTGTATGCACACGGACACACAGACACACACATGCAAGCACAACACTGGCGAGCCATGTGTGTCAGGCCATAAAAATAAAAGCCCCACAGAAGATCTCTTCTGTGAGTACTGGTAAATTATTATTTTACTTCTTCCTACATCCCTCTGCTTTCAGTGCTGTTCATCTTCCACTCTCTAACCTCCCTCATATCTCTCTGATTGAAGCTTTTGACAAGAGATCCACAGATAAGAAGGAGACTGAGAGGTAGCAAAATTTAAATGACAGGATGAGCATTTCGAAGAGAAGAAGGCTCTTTGTAGAGAATGAGGGTCATGACGAGAGAAAAGAGGCAACTCAAAGAGAAAGACAGTGACAAAGAGATGAAGACAAGGAGAGGGGGGTGATAACAGCTAATCACATAGGTGTGAGAGCAGAGAGTCAAGGTGAGCGCTTCTCTTAATACAGCACTGCTACTATAAGGTTAGTTCATTCTATTAACTTGACACAGAGAGGTGTTGCACCCTGGGAACTGTGGGAAATTGAGTTTTTGTATGCACTGGGAGTATGAATGTGAATGAGAGAAAAGAGGAAAAGGTCAAAATCCGACATTTCTACAACACTGCAAATCAGACTGAATTATCTCATCGCGATCTCTGCTGAGATGCTTATTTTTCCACTTACTCTCCTGTTTATTTTTATTACACATAAAAAATGATCATAAACTTTAATATCATCTAGTCTCACTGTAACATTACACTCACACACACCGATGATCAGGTCACATGATGTTTGTCTTTTTAAAAGCAAAATCAAGTTCCTCCTGACACTCTTTTGCAAGGACACCTTCACTGCTTCCTGAGCCCATGTAATTAGTTTTAAGAAATATAAGCTAGGGCTTTTTTTCCCTCAAAGCTGAATGGGGTTCAGCCAGACCTTTTTCCAGTGCTGACACAATGCTAAAACAAAAACTATGCTAGACTACACTGCTTGAATCTCATTAAAATATTATCTATAATTTGTTAAAAATACTGGCACTGTAAATATGTAAGAGGCTGTCTAATTCTGTACACATTGCTTATTTTTTTCTCTGCCTTCCACTGATGACAGTGATAAAATGTTAAGCCAGATTTTACTTGGACTATACACAAAAGCACTTCAACATGACTCATGTCTAAACCGATAATTTTCCTGATACTGTTCCTAAATTGTCTGAATTAGTAACAGCTACACTCACGTAAACATTTCCTTTAGAATAAGGCCTGACAGATTGTGTGACTGTGTAAAGCTTTTCATTACCGTGCAGACCTATAGCTTTTGTGGTAGTGGAGGGCAACACAAAATTTTTAAATTTCCTATAATTTTATCTAGCACGATAAAGGATGGGAGGTGGGATTGCTCTGTTTAACCTTGTCACCTCTAAGAAGACTGAACTAGGTTGTGTGAACCTACTGAATGGGCACTAAACATCTAAATCTAAAGGTCATGCATGTTTCTGTTGTAGGATTTAACTTCTCAGATCAAATCATACTTTGCAAGCCGACTTTTCATTTAGTGTCTAAACATAGAAAGAAAACATGCACTCACTGTATAGTTTCAGATATTAAGTATGCCTGCTCTGAGTGGTTTTACTTTGTCGTTGATAGTAGATGGATATCATGTAATATTTATGACAGATTTCCCAGAGTTTGTTGCTTGTCTCTGCTGAGTGCTCTCTCTCTGGTAAAAAGAAGCACAGAGCACAGATGACAAATAAAAAACATTTTCCAAAAACCTAACATCATACATTAACCCTCATCCTTCCGACATATATACTTTATTCTTGGGATCTCTGGGGACCCTAAGAATAAACTACTGTTAGAAACAGCCGTCATAGCAAAATGTTTGCTTATATCTTCTCAAAATTGCTTGTTTTGTAGTTAATGTCATTAAAAAAGGTAAAAAGTGATTGGGGTTTTACAGCAGTTACAGTTAAGTTGTACATAGGGTAAAAGGACAGTACACAATAGTGCTTCACAGCTCATTCACAATTCTTTGATTTTGATATCACTTAGTTTTAAATGATTTATAGTACACATGAATAGTGTTATAATTAAATGGTGAGACAAAAAAGGGTCTCTTTGAACCCCATGCAAAATAACTGAAATGAACTACTATGTCAAACTAGTCTGAAAGCCTGGCACACTTAATGGGGGCTTGTATTTGCCGCTACTTATTTACATGTTTTGTCAAAACAGCTATGGAGGGACATTTCACAGAGACTGGATGCCATTTACAATAGCCAATAGCCGGTCCCATTAGCTGACCCTGCCCTCATACATACAACGTGACTTGGACGAACCACAACCTCTTAAACTGGCCAGTCTGATTGAAAGAGAAAGCAGTACTGAGTTTGCTCTCTCGCCCTCTTTGGTTACTGGCACACTGGGGCTGATTCAGCTATGGCTACTAACTGCAAAGCTAACCAAGCTAACTTCTTAACTGCAGTTTACATTTTACAAAAGATAAAGCAATTTGTCCAGAGTTGAAGCAGAAAAGCAGGGGGACATCTAACTGATTTTTTTTTTTCCAAAGAAACAATCCAGTTTTCACCAAAATGCAGTCATAAACTGCAATAATAAATTTGGGGTTTTGTACAGTCATCCTTGGGGCCTGGGTTTGATTTCATCCTTCCATGGTGCCTTAATTAAAATTCAGAAAGTTTGTCATTGAATGCAAAATTGGTGTACGCCCCAGGTGCAGGATGTGTCATAACATTTTTTTTTCTTTTATTGCAGAAAAAGAAAAACTCTAATATATTA
>JAPZDY010000023.1:1694743-1704829 GCA_029783645.1 Ctenochaetus hawaiiensis | reverse complement strand
AAAGAAGACATCTGAAAATCAAATAGCTAGTTGAAAATTAACACAAAACTGACCTACATAAAGTCTCTTGGTCGGCACAGATGTTCCAGATTCTAATAATGGAAAAGCCTAAGCAACAAAGGGATTTTTTTCCAAAATGCAAAGCATATTACTTGAAACTTGTTTCCACCTCAACACTCTTGGCAGCAGGTGACTGGATATATGTTATAAAGATTTTAGCCAGCATCACCAGATTTACTCAGTCCCCCCTTACTCCATTAAGGATTAGCATAACTTTAATCCCTGTGGATAATATTGCTTTATCGATCAGTACTTGCCAGCAGTCCTGTCACTCAAATAGCATTGTTTCAGCAGGAACCCAATTGTTTTTGTTTTGCTTGTTCTGCTTTTGCTGCCGTAAGCTGATGCCAATGAGTGCGGATCCTGTTGATTCAGACGCATACCATGTTTTACTTGTTTTCTACTATCAACAAAATTTGAACTTTTAGGGTGTTTTAGTAGAAATTAGCTACACTGACAGGCTTAAAGGAGCAGGATCCTGCCAACATTACACTAAGGGACCTTGTTGTGTTGTGGCTGTAACTTATTTAAGCAGCCAATAAGCTTCACCTGTATGAGAGAAGATGCAAGAGAGACTGGAGACAAAAGAGACTGATAAATGGAATCCCGTCTCAACCACCACTGTACATATTCACAAGTGCTTTGATTCTGAAAGCACAGCTAGCCGACAGGACAGACCCATGTAATACCCCAGGGAAGCAGAGCTCAGCTGGTCAGAGAGCAAACTAAAAAATCAATGATCTGGTTAAATTATGAGTTATCCACACCCTCCAGATAGATAATATCACACTTATTCAAGAGAGATTAAGTCACACATTCACAGCTAATGCAACACGCAGGGAAAGGCACTAGGTTATTGGCTTGCTTTAGAGTTAGGATTTGTCAGCCCAGGTTAGCGTAGCCATGTAATAAGGTTCTGTCACACTTGCTTAAAATGAACATTTGTGAATACTGGCCTCCCATACACTTTCATTCTGTGTGAATGAAGGAGTCAAAAGATATTTGCTTCCAGTGGCAAAGCAAATTTGCAGCTGTGCTCACTTGTAGTTCAACTTTTGTCAGCTTTGACCCAAAACCTTATCACTTTGTGACCCTCTCACGAATGACTATGACATAGCTATTCCTATAACTATAGAGAACTTCCCCTGGAGGAAACCTTTAAAGCCAGAGGGTGTCCCAAACAAACTCACCATATATGTATTAGTATATATGTATATATGTATTAGGGATCTTGCAATATACTGTAATTGATATTTTAATGGTAAAATATTGATATTGTGTTTATGATACACATATGACAGTATTGTCATAATAATATTTGCCTCTTGTATTATTTTATTTTTATTCTGTTCTCACTTTGTCACATTATATGGTGGGAATGCACCAATGCAAAAGATAAAGATAATAAAAGATAGAGGTAAAAAAAATAAGAGACATGAAAAAGGGACCAGTATGAAAAAAAAGAATATGATTTGGAAAAAGAGAGACTAAACCTAACCCAAAGAAAAAAGAAGAGTATCATTGTCATGTCAAGACAGTCAACTGGACAGGAATTGATGATGCAATAACAGGATGTCATCATGTCATTTTCATTAAGTGCTGCACTGAGAAATCAGACAACTTGTATTTACATATTGAACCTTCTCCTGCCATTTCACCCCTTTTCCTCTTTTTATGTAGCCCGTCCACCTCCACCCCTCTCTGTTATTTTGTCTCTCTGTTACTCAGCCAGTTAATTGGTGCTTATGCATTAATGAATACAGATCGATTGAGGCCTGACACGATGTGCAGCCCTATTATCATGCTCTTATATTTATAGATGGTAATTGTAAGGGTGTCGCTGATAGTGTGTGTGTATGCGTGTGCATGTGTATGCGTGTGTGTGTGTGTGTGCGCGTGATTGGAGACCTGGGTGGCAGATAGCCTCACAAAGGCACAACCAACACATGTTCTTTAATCATTCCAGGTTTGTGTGTGTCTGTGTGCATGTGTGTGTGTGGTGGCCACAGTCTCATTCTTCCAAAGCCACTGTCACAGCTTTATTAGAGCTATACATCACTGACACACACCACACAGTGACCCAATGTGGCTCTGTGTGTGTGTGTGGGTGTGTGTGTGTGTGTGTTTGAAATGGAGAGAGAGTTCACATTTCACAGTTTTCTGTAAATGCTCTACCAGTTTTACATGTTGGGACCTAATCACGTGAATTAAATGATAAAAGACTGTACAAATCACAGCTAAATGTGAAATCTGGCTTGAACTTGGATCTTGCTTCCTCAGTGGCACAGATTCAGATGAATAGCACTGAATTCAACTTCCCAGAATCCTCCAGGTTTCACACCTATATGTGAGCTCTGTCCTAGGGCCCATGATGTCACAAGGTCCATAAGGCTCCAGCTCTCCTCTTGTTCACTCTCTTTGTCAGCCTGCAGGGCAGGGGACACTGCTCCTCTTTCTAAATCCCACAGGGCATAGGAAACTGCTCCCTTCTTTCTCAAGGCTGCAGGGCAGGGGATGATGCTCCTTTTTTTTCAACCCCGCAGGGCAGGGCAAACTGTTCTTCTCTCCACCCAAGAGCTCCAGGGATGACACCACTCTATTCCTCTGTAGTCCTGCTCAATCCAGACTGCCACACTGCGCTTTTTCTCAACAGCAGCGACACTAAAACCTGAATTAGTCACTAATGAACAAATCTAATTTAGCACCAGCAGTCACCAGCAGGTTTTTACAAGCAATGGTGGTCATGAAGCAAAGTTAGCATCAGGCTGCAAACTCAGGAATCAGAACCAGCCTTTTTTCCAGCAAAAAGCCTCATAGACATGCAGTTTTACTGGACAGCACACTTTCTCGTCCTTGGACTTGGTAATGTAACTCGTCCTAACATAATATAGCACAGCACGGCTAAGCTGCAGGACTGTTCAACTCCTGTTATTGTTGCGCTGATTTGATAGAATGGGTTTGTTAAGTTATATGGCTATGTCTGGTTATTGTTAGGTTAGTTGTTATAGATTTTAAAAATATAAGACCACAGGTGTCCTGTGACAAACCAACCCCTGTTTTAACTACGCACCTTCATTTTGGATGCACTGGCTTTAATCAAGAAACCTTTGTTTACCTCACCCGTCAGCCATGTGGTTTGGCACCCTTCTTAGAATCAGCCATCTTGTTTGTCAGTTCCTTTGTCTGAGCCATGTGGTCTTAGCAACCATTTTGAGTCAACCATCTTGCCTCTCATTTGTTCTGCACCAACACACACGGAAACGCACCTGTATACAGCACTTTCTTAAATTATTTATCAGATATTTAGATATGGTTTGTTAAATAAATGCTTTTAATATAAGAAATAATCTGTTGATCTTTTGTTTCACAACAGTGAATGTTGCCAAACTTTAGTCTGTAGATCCTTCAAATCCTTCAGCTTGTAGCGACAGTTGATAATGTAACCATGGTTATAGCTGAGCTAATTATTAATCATGGCTTTTAGTCAATAATCAGAGACAGTTAATCAATATTGATGACTATAAATCAGTCCATATCATCAGTTTATATCACTAAATTAGTAAACTGCCTATCATTCCACTTTTTAAAGGGTGATGCCTTGAAATAGATTTAATGTAACTAAATCCTAATACCCAATAAATTATACATTTTTCTCTGTTAGCTAACATTGTTAAGATGTTAAACCAAAATCTCCAACAAATAACTTATTATGTTTGAAAATATTTGCTTGAGTTATTCTGACAATATTCTACATTGCTAAGGTATGAATACATGCTGTCAAGTTGCGAGTAAACACACTGAGGATTATAGGTTCTAATCAGAAGATACAAAGTTATAAATGCTGCTTTAACACTAAAGAATGATTTGTTGGCCACTCCAGTTAAAAACTGACTTGAGTTTGGAGTGATGCCTGAATTAAAGAACTGCTCTGCTCTGTGCACCAAAAATAACAAGGAATCTAACTAATCTTTTACAGTAAACAATCTTTTGTCTAATATATAAAATGTAAAGTCTTGACTTGCATTGCACATGTCAAAAGCCAAAAATCACACAAGCACGGTGACTCCCCCGCAACAGAAACCTTTGTGCGACAGCCAAAGCATTGTGATTTTAGATGAGCCCAGCATTGTTACAGATTCCAGGTCTGCCTGCTAGACAGACAACAAGATAGTTCTTTTAGTGACTGGGTGAAAGACAGACAGATTGTGTGTATGTGTATGAATGAAAAAAAATATGTGGGTTTGGGGAGGGGGGGAAGCTTTATATGTGTGGGTTCTACATGAGTGAACTGGCTGAATAGCCGGGTAGGTGAGAGGCTGGATTTTTGTCTGCATGGTTTGTGTGTGTATCTGAGGGTAACAGAGTGATGTAGTGATGCTGGCTTTTCTTTGTCTGCACTCTCAGTCTCTGTTTGGAAGCATTACATGCACGCTGGACAGGAACCATGTCTCCCCCACCCTTTACCTCTCCCTCTCCCCCTCTATCACTCTATCCCTCCTCTGTCTGCCTTTCTCTCCCTCTTGTTTGATTCCCCCTCCTCTCCCTTTCATTTGACTCTCCTTTTTATCTGCCATCGTTTCCTCCACATATCTCTTTATGCCAGTGTTCTTTCTGTTTCCCCCTGCCTCTTCTTCAATCCGTTATGTCTATATCATATCGGGATCTGAAGGTTAATGAAGCTAACATGAAGGCTCTGGTTTCACCTCTTCACTCGCAATTTTTTAGCCTTAGTGTCCATCAACCATGATTTCAGAATATTGGGCTAACTTTGACATTTTGAGTGAAGAAGGAAGTATTAGATATTTGTGGACTGGCCTCCTTTAAGTCTTTCTGTTTGATTTGTCGTAAGAAAGTGAATGCAGTTATCTTGTAGTACAGCTTGTATCTGATTTTACTACATAAAAATTAACAGTTGTTAACATTGTAATTTAGCAGTAATCAAGCATCAGTGATGACTTAAAATAAACTAATTTTTATAATTAATTTTATTTTTTTTTCCCAAAAGGAATCACTTGCACGCATCGCCCTCCCTGAGTGAGGGATGTAGTGTTTCTACTGTAAGACGCCTTTACTAGTTAATGCAACTACATTAGAGCTGTTGCATACTGCTGATGTAAACTGCACAGGTGGTGGTGTTGTTGCTGTTATTACCAGCTGAAGTATCCGAAGTAATTATTGTTTGTCAAAATGAAACATTTTACAATAATATCCCTGCTAAAAAAGAACCAAAAATGACTGACACATGCACTTTTAACTGCTTAGTGAGATTTCTATGTTTAGTAAATGGATTCTTTTTTAGTAGTTTCTTCGATGTAGGAACTACAACTATATTTTGAATTGACTGCTGACTTTGGTGACCCCTTTTTATCTCAATAGTGACTCACGCTACTGTTTTAAATTTTTTTGTCCGCTCTAAATTGCAGAGAGAAGATGAATACAAACCAGAACAGGGAGTAAGAAACTTTAAAACTGAAATTTTAAAAGTTGAATAAACAGACAGGATAGATATCTTTCTCACAGTAAAGGATGCGTTAACAAGAGCCACGTTGAGGGCAGACAGCCTAAACAATGTTCTCTCATCTCAAACTACCCCCTTGGCCTCATGTTAGGGTTATATAATACTATATAAAATACCATGCAACCTCTTTATTGAGTCCATTGCAGCCTTAACGATCTGAATTTTCAACATTGTGAGATATAAATTTTGCCATGACCTGTGCTGTGTTTCTGTCCTGATAATTAAAAAAAAATGTTTGAGTACAGTCTGAGTGTTATCATCAAATTCACAGGCTGACTGTTCAGAGCAACACACATACATGCTCACATTTACACACACGTACATCCTGAGTCACTATGTTCAGTTTGCTATTAAGAGAAGTGCCTGGCCAAGAGAGCTCTTGACTCTGTCAGGCTCTCCATCTGCTACACATACACACACACGCACACGCACGCACACACGCACACATGCACACACACTCTCTCTCTCTCTCTCTCTCTCTGTTACTCTCCACCTCTTGCTCATACACACACAAACACACACACACATCCTCTCTTTCTCCATCAGGTAGAGTGAGGTTGATAAGTATATAATTATAGGATGTTTATGGCTTTAGTCCATCAGTTAGCAACAGTTTTACTGTTTCTTCCCTCTAGGGTGTACAGAAATATTTTAATGTATATAGAACTCAGGTGTGAAAATAAGTCAGATGATGAATCTCGAAAAACCTGCATGCTGTGTAAATAATGTGAGGAAACAAATGAATTAATAATGTAAACAGGAAGAAATATAAAAGAATTGTTATCCAAAACTGTTATGATTCACAGTCAGCTTGCTTTATTCTCCTAAATGGTAAAAACACACAACTGCCCTGAGAGAAAGGTAAGAGAAGTGCTAAAAAAATGCTTTGTTGTGAGGTAGATCTTTGATTCACATGTTGAGGATGTCAGTAAGGGTTTGTAATGGTTGTATCTTTGTTAAGGAGATGGAGGATATTTAATGTGTCATCACCGATGTTGAAAAATGGTGAAAATGCTTCATAAGCCTCTGTCTAAATGATAAAAATAAATAAAACTAACAACATGTATGTATGTTGAATGACTCTACGGGCTGTAGTGAATATGGTGAGAGCAAAGCAGGGAGTCACATGACTTCATTACAAGGTGCTGTTATAAGGTCTGTGTAGGGTGGAGTTTAGTGTGGATGACTTTATTATGGGAGACCACTATCCCATTTGCAATTGCAATGTTGTAACTCTGACAACAAAAGTTAAACCACAGTTTCTCTTAATTTAATCGGGCCGTCAATAAAAGCCTCAACCAAGGCATTGTGAAATCATGAAACATATTTCTTGTATTTTTGGTTTCAGCAGTTATTCTTAGCTGTTTGTGAAGTCAGTAACAAGTGATGCTTTCTTGCCGATGAGGCTTCTGTGTGTTGTTCTAAAAGTTTGGACAAACATCTGATTTTATTGTCTACTTTGGAGGACTTGGTGAATACACTGAACGGACAATTTGTACTACTTTTTATTGGTCTTCTTCCTAGGTGTAGTTTGTGTATGTGTACAACAGCCTGATGATTCCTCAGTGTCTCTTTTGACTTATATGTCAAATCAATGATCCGTCATAAATAGTTATGCTTTTTGCTTCTCTTTAACCAGTACTTCATTTTATTACATTAAAAAAATTACTTAAATAAGAGCCTCAATTTACAAACCATGGGGACATAACTGGCTCAAAATTATTTTTTTTGTATTTCCCCCTAACCAATGCTCAATAGCAATACAACTATTCTTAAAAATGCAGTAGAACACAAATCATCTGTTGTTTCTCTTTCTATATAAAGGAACAGCAAGTTTACCTACTGGAAGGCCATAATCTCACAGGTTTCATAAAGTGAAATCCTGCATAAACAAACATTTCTCCAAATTTAATTTCAGTTTGTTTTAGTACTGCATTGGTGCCAGGGGTAGTATGAAACCATCTCTTAGTGAAGCATATGGGGGAAACAAATCAGGAAGCGCTTGTATTTCTGCTGTTGCTCTGGGAAAGGAGGGGGCGAATCACTGACAGCTTTTTCTCAACTTCTCTTTGTAAAAAGATGTTATTCCCCACTGAGACATTTGTTGAGTCAGACACAATGTGGGTCTGTTGTGTCTTTGTATGTGTGAATGGCTGTCTAAGTCATTGCAAAATCTTCTGAATGTGGTAATTGAAAAAAACAAGAAAAATAGAGGCAATAGATCTATTGATAATGTGCTGACTGCTCAACACAAGGCTGCAAATATAATATTCTGATATTGTCATAACCACATGCATTGCTGCAGATATTTCTGAGTGAAATTATGTAAGGACATTTTAAATTTTGCAGCAACTAGGGGAAGTCTAAAAATATTACTTTTTGAATCCACATGAAAGCATCGTCATAATATTAAGAATTCTGGGTCTGTGTTGTACCAAATGTCCTTACTTTTACCAGCTTGTATGTGAAGTACGGCCCTGTGCAATCCATTTTATTTTTCCACAAACTTTGTGTTTTTAGTTGTTATCATATGGCAACAGAAAGGGTGTCTGTCTTGCAGTATGTTTCCTTTTCCCCCCTTATTTCATTCTGTAAACTGTTTGTCCTCTCCTGCCTCATCCAGGTGAGCCTGATGCACAATGGCTGGCCGGTAATTTCAGCGTTTGCTGGCGACCAGGATGTGACGCGTGAGGCGGCCAGTAATGGTGTTCTGATCCAGATGGAGAAGGGAGACCGGGCCTACCTCAAACTGGAGAGAGGAAACCTAATGGGAGGATGGAAATACTCCACCTTCTCTGGCTTCCTGGTGTTCCCCATGTAAAGAAGAGGGAGAGGAAGAGCAGGGGGTGGAAACGAAGGAGGAGGAGCTAGTGAAGGATGGAAAGTACAACGATGACGGGCATAAGGCAGAGGGAGGAAGAAGAAGGGCATTGGAAAGAAAAAAATGACATGAATAAGATGGCAATGGAACAGAAGGAAAGGAAAGAAGAGGGAATGTGACATCAGACTCTGTTTGGGACGTTGCAGAGGGAGGAAGGAAGAGGAAAGATAAGAGATGTTAGAAAGATGTAAGAGCATGACACAGAATGATTATATGCAAGTTAAATGAAAGAAGATTTATAAATCCAGTACATGAAAGGGTACGGCTAGCCTCTTCACTTCCCTTCCTCCCTTCATCCATCCATTCATCCATCCTTTCCTCCCTCTGTTTTCTCTTTGGCTTGACTGAAGCTTATGGACAGCCAAAACTTTTTTTTATTCTCTGCGAAAAAGAGAAAATTGATCAATTATATGTTCCAGAGTGTTCCTTAGCCCGAGTGTAATCTCCCCTTTCTTCCTACACATGCATTTATTCAGTCAATCTCTTTCAACGTTAGCTTGAAGAATGTTTCTTGAAGAACAGCTCCCCACATTTCCCGTTTGCTGTGGCAATATTTGTAGTTTTTTTCATGGTTGATATAAATTGCACTGATTTTTGGATCAGCCTCTACCCCAGAACCAAACTCGATTTTTATAGAGGAAACACTACACTCTGATCACAAAATCAAGTGCTTGAGACACATGTACATTCCCTGTGTTTTATAAATATCATTATTGGCTTTCAAAAACAATTTTGTTCAGAAAGATACATCTATTTCTGTTACAGTCTATTAGCTCTGTTTTTTCGGTCTCTACTAGCTAGTCAATCAGAGGCTTCATTTCTAAATAAAATGTGACTGGAAAAATATAAAGTATATAAATTAAATCAAGTTTTCAACTAAACTCCAACAAAATTAAAACTAAATGTTTTTCAATTAAAACACTTAGAGCTAGCAAAATCTACCAAAAAACTTTTCAGAAATTTGACATGAAAAATGCAATTTTACATTTCTTTTGTACTGGAAATGTGAAAGAATGAATATAACAGGTTACAATGATAGGAAGTTAAGATAGACAGTTAAATGTAGATGTATTGGAAACCTTATCCACTGTCATGACATGTACTTAATACTTAACACTATGTAACCGTGACTCTCCTGTGACTGTATCTAATGAAACTTATAACTGCACTGATACTAGTCATAGTGTCACACAGAAAGTATCGCCATATACCTTGCTCCAATAGTGTTTTTTATAATTTCTCTAGCAGCCACACAAACATCAGCTCAATCTCCATCCTATCCTTCTATCCATTGTCCACACCATTATCTACCCACCTCTCCCTCTCCAGGATCTCTTCTCTCTTTGACTTTGCTGTTTACCCACAAGTGCAAATTTCTCTCTCGTCCTCCTTCATATACCTCTGGTATCCCCTCACTCCTGTCTCCCTCCTCCTTGTACATCTCCCTATCTTTCCTCATGTCTGTTATCTGCTGCTGTACTTGTTTGCCTCCAAGCACAGATCCCTCCTTGCTTTTTTCAATGTTGGACTTTGGAAACTGAACTGACACCAACTTCCAACCACAGACTCTCTCTCTCTCTCTCTCTCTCTCTCTCTCTCTCTCTCTGTCTTTATTCATATATAAGAT
>JAPZDY010000023.1:1671561-1684967 GCA_029783645.1 Ctenochaetus hawaiiensis | reverse complement strand
TTAAAACATATATAATAATTGTAAAAAATAAAGCTGACTACTTTGCGGATTTCGCCTATTGCGGGTTATTTTTAGAATGTAACCCCCGCGATAAACGAGGGACCACTGTATTCCCAACACGCAACGCAAGCTAATGAAAAGTTGCATGTTAACATTTTCTACCACAGTAATAGCCAAAACTTTGATGATTATCTGCTTACTGGGAAACACATGATAACGCATGACATTTTATTTGCACCATCTGAATGTGTAAAACTATGCCAGCTGTGCAACTGTGTGTATGTGTGTTTGTGTAAAAAGAAAGAGTTTTTGCAGACCATTGCAAGTTCTTTTCCAGCCCCCTGGACATGTTTGGGGTCCAGTCCCCATTGATGTGGCGCTCATGCATGTGCAACCCTCCATTCACTGCACCTTTATCCACATTCCACCGCAGTTGGTGGTGACGGTGAATCACAATGTTGTATGTCAAACACTGTAAAAAGCAAAAACTGAAATTATAAGCATTTAAATGTAAATATTGGTAATAACAGTTATCCGAGCACAATTTTATCTGAAAACAAGCATCCATTCTGTTTTCTACCCCTTCCTCTTGGCAAACCAGCTCTAGCTGCATATACCACCAGGACTGTGGTGTGAAACAACAGCTCATACTGGAGAATGATCGATCGAGTGCGCTTGCTATGTGTGCAGTTTACATGGTTGGAAATTTTTACCAACAATTACATCGTGCAAACTTTGAATTTAACAATGCAGATGCCCCCCAGACCACCCAAACAGAGACACCAAATCACCAGCCCTTTGTGAGTGGATTGGTCCGGATCCTGACAGATACACAGAACAGTTAGCTGCACCTGAGGAACGAGAAAACATGGCAAATGACTGTACTGTAAGTAGACTGTCATGTGATATGTTGTTGTTTGCAAAAACTAAATTAATTTATTATTGAAAAGCCACCCCTCCCCTTTCCTAACATGCCCCTTATTTCTGTGTCGCCACTGCAGAATCGGCCCTGCCTTGATTCACTCCGCAGATCACAGAGTTTAAGTCACAATAAGAGTTGCAAAAGTTGTCATGTCTGAGACTTTCTTTCCACAGAGATCGAGAGCTTGAGCTATCTTTGCTTCATTTATTAACACTACTCAGCCAGACCCACCCTCGGAGGTGGATGCGTTTGCATAAGCGCCAGAATTTTCTTCCAGCTACTTTACAAGTATTTTTTGAGCAGCCTCTCTGACAGCGTACTGAGTTTTTTAATTTTTTGTAGTCTGTAGGCAACATTTTTAATAACCAACTGTCAGCCCCTCTAACTAAAAAGCTGGCAAGACCCTCAAATAAAGAGCTGACCAGTCATGAAGAATATACAGATGGAGGAGACTAAGCCAAGTAAGTAGGTAGGGGTTGTGGGTGGTTGGGGGGGGGTGCTTATGTGTAAGTATGTAATATTATGCATGCATGTGAGGACTCCCACCTGTGTTTAAGAGCTCCATGTCCTGTGTTTGTTTTAGTGGCATCAGTGAGCAGGGTGATTCGTACATAACCTACATGTTCTGCCTGTTTCCTGCTGCTGTCACGCATCAGTGTTGCAGCAGCTGAATCCCACAGGAGGAGCTACAGTCACAGTGACAGAGGTGACTGCAGCAATGAAAAGAGCCACTGGTTTGAAGCAGCAGGAAAGACAGGAATTTTGAATTGATGAGAATTTGTTTAATGTATGAACAGACAGTGGAATAGAAATAAATCAGAAGAAATTGTTTCACTCGATAGACATATATGTTTTTTAACATCACGCAGAGAGTAGAACCCCTGAAACTGAGAAGTTGATAATTTACATGCTTTAGGGGTATTGATGTTGTTTTCAGTGGTAATTAGGGATCTCATTATATTTTAAAAATTCTAACTTTTCTCAGATTCAAAATCGATTTACTAATAAATATCTCCCTTTAATTATTCACTAAAAAGGGACTACAATTAAAAAAATAAAACTGAAATCAAAGGTAAGGCATCAAAGGCTTATGTTCTTGAGAAAGGATTGTTTTTGGTGACCTAAAGGAAATTTCACTCTTGTTCATATTTTATTTTTTGGACTGGTGTCAGAGGTGTAAATGCAGCATCACTGTAGATCAGTGTCAGTAAAAAAGAGAAAATTCTTAGAGTAAGCATATAAAAAATTCAGAAATTTACACAATGTTTATGATTATTTGTTAGACTGATGGAAGGGGCTAAGACCAGAATTACTGTAATAATGGCATTCAGAGTGGCATTCAAATGAATGCATTGTAAATGCTACACATGTTAGTATGTTGTATTTACATACTGCGTACGTTAGTACAGTTATAGTAATTACAGTTCCTAATAAAATGGGTGAAACCAAAGCAAACTGCTCTGTGTAACCTAAGTCTGCCATATCAGCTGGTGGCCCCATTCTTGGACAAGAGCATTTCAATACTGGAAAGTCAACAATATTTGCTTTTCTAAATGGTCAGAAAAGGGCTCTCACATGACTTTAAAGGCTGTTTACCAGCAGTTAAAATGAGGCCATGCATCCATGTAGAAAAAGCTCACAAGGTGTAAGAGACAGTTGCCAGACCGTGGAGGAATGTAGTCAGAATAAGGTTCACTGGCTCTGATGCTGACCTCAATTTAACATGAATAATAACAAACATTGGTAATGCAAATAATTCTGATATGAACAAAAACAAAAATTAGAAAAGGGATGCACAAAATTAAATTTGGAGCAAGTCCGCATATGAGTGATACAAGTACAATGCAAAATGTCTTAAGACTGAGACTGGACATAAAGATGTAGACGCTGAGACAACAGGAGACAGACAGAGGTAACGATAGAGCCAAAAAAGCTCCAACTAGAGAGGTTACACAACAAGAGCTGTGAAGAGGAAATGAAAGTGGAGTAGAGACGAAGAGTAGAGAAGGAGAGTGGAGTGCAGAGGAAAGGCAGGACTGCAGTGAGAAGCTCTCACTACAGACTAATGTGTTTTGTGGCATCCAGCAGGTGTGTTGCTTGGAAAAACGCCCAGTCTGGTCTCATACTCTGAGAAAGAGAGAGAGGTAGCTCCATACACATACGAACCCCGATGGTCAGTGTCTGTGATTACAACGTAAAAATGTTAACTTCAGGACTTCAGGACTGTTTATTTAGGGACCCCTCACATTCTCTACCTCTCAAACAGTTTCATAATTATAGAGAAGTCAAGTTACAAAGGACCAAAAGATTTGCAGGTGTATGAAGCTTGGACATTAGCATGAAATTTTAAGCTTAAAACAGATGGATCACTGTTATTAAAATATCAATTTATTGATAAAAAGTCAAAGATAAAAGCCTGTTTACATATAAACTTTTGAGAACTTCATTTCGACCCACCTGTCAAATTTGGTATAAATACTCAATAACAGGGCTGACGTTGGTGTTGTGTACCACTAATACAGCATTTGTTTTAAATGGGATGGATGGTAAGATTCCCACATTTATAACTCACAAGCACTTTTCTCTTTGAAAAGGCCCAAAGGTGACACTTTATGGATTTCAGATTATTTCAAGTGCCAAATCAGATATCTAAAACAGAAAATAGATGCAATTACACTTTTGGATGTTGGTGTGGATACTATTTAGAGATACTAGGTATGACATTTTAACATGAATATAACCTAAAAGGGAACTAAAACAGAAAATTACAGTTTGTGGAATTAATTTTACACACATAAAACCCCCAGCTTTTACAGATTTACTTCCCCCAGTCACACAATAAAATTGTTGAGCTTGGAGGAGATTATGGCATTGTGTTTGGTATTAAAAGGCTAATGCACATTGATCATATGCTGCCTTCTGACCCCAAAAGACCTTCCTCCAAGCACTAACATAATTTAAACGATGGTTATAAAATGATAAATACTTTCTTCTAAACATGACCAACCTCTTTTATCAGAATTTGAGCACCTGCTTTATGAGCCTGAAACTTCAAAGGGATGTGGGAAACAATTTTTGGGCATATGTGCCCAGTGAGCAACTTTGATTGAAAGGAATGTGGTGCCATATCTGTGTTGCCTCTGTTCCACTACAAAGAAGGCTCAGTACTTACTGCGTTCATAGTTATCATTGGCATAGGACAAACACTCTGATGTATAATTCCCAGGAATACTGGGCTGGGAGACTCATGTCTATCTGTAAAAAAAAAAAAAAAGATTGCCTTTATTCTGTATTTAGATACAACTGCACCATTAATCTAATATCCAAGGTGGAGATTGCATGGAGCTACAGAGGAACAGAAATAAGAAGCAGAGGCAGACATGGGAGCAGAACAAGCAGGACGGGAGAAAGATGGAGAGACGGGCCCACTGGCAACACTCATGAAACAGATCTGGCCCCGAAGATTACCACAGGAAGGCAATTGTAAGGTGTGTATATACATCTGTGCTTTCATGTGAGAGGAAAGAGAAATGAGCAGGGTCGAGACAAAGGTATTAAAATGGAGTAAACGAATGAAGTAAGGTGGTAAAGATGAGAGGAGAGGAAGAGAGGGGAAAGGGAGAGAGAGGACAAGCAGGTGAGAAATGTAACAGGACAGAGAAATGGAGTGAGAGAAGAGAGGAAGAGACGCCATATGGCATCGCTTCAGGAGAGGAGGGCTAAGATGATTGATAGAAGAAGTAACTTAGTGCACATTCGGTCAGTGGGTGACCATTACAACTCAGTGTCCACTCAGGACTTGGATGGATTTTTTCATATCCAAAATAAAATTTTTAAAAAAGTTGTTTATAAAAAGAAATTTACTTCTATTTAATACAGAGACACTAACACTGAAGAGGAGTGATCATTTTATTATTCCATTCAACCCACGCCATAGTTTTCATGTTTCATCCCTCTTGACTGATGTCTTGTTGGCTCTGTTTTCCACTCATTATATTTTCTTCAGTTGTGGCATCTTCTCTCTTATTTCCTTGCCCATAATTCTCTTGCTCTCTTTCTACATTAGAAGAGATCAATCCTATGGCCAGTTCATCATCACTGAAGTATACCAGCTTTCTCTTGCTTTGTGTTGAATTTTTGGGTGCACACGGAATGAAGTCTCTGTGTACCCAGCTGTCTTCTCACTGCAAATTATAAGTTGTGTAGAGATGTTGTGGCCAAAAATGTTAGTGCTTGTAGTGGTAAGCATCAACTCATTTGGATTGTCTCTGGTTGAATGAATAATTAATTTTGCAGGCCAATGGAAGACTCAGATTTTCTCTTAGGAAATGAGAACTTTGAGTGTGCTCTTTAATTGCTTAGACATAGAAAATGTTACTATAAACACAAGAGTTGCATAGGTTTGCTGACCATCCAGCCGGTATGTCAAACTGCATGTCCTGCCATAGCATAAGGTCCAAGAATCCCAGCATAATCCCAATTAAAGGGCACAGTTATGATTCATGGGGAGCTATCCAACCCAGACGCTGAGCAAAATAATTCATGTGCTGCCCAGACACTGCAATTACACCAACAGTATATCATGGTTTCTTTGCTCTAAACCCCAGTTAAAAATATTATTTGTATTTTTGTCTTTAATTCATTTGGGTTTACACACTCTTGCAATCTTGCAAGAGTGTGTACAGCCACATGGACTCATGAGTGGCCTGTTTCTCTCAAAAACCATATGACTCCTCTAATATTAGAGAGAATCATGGGCTTGTCTTTTTCTTTTGCTCTTTGATATTCATCACCAGTAACACACGACAAGACTGTTCATGTCTGTGGTTTATTGTTGGTTATTTTGATCATTATCTGCTTTCAGTGCACTAGAAGAGCTTTCCTTTGGAATCATCCTTTGATAGCGAGGTCATGAAACATACCACACTACAGCTTTGTTGGGAGATAAAAGTGATGAAATATGTAATGAGCCACATCGTGTCCCATAGTACCTAAAAAAGTGCCCTGGAGGAAACATTATGAAGTGCTCAATGAGGTGCCTTTTCAGTAGAGGTTTCACAGAACAGTCAACAGTTAAACAACTAGACAACACTCTGTTTAGCTGCAGGCTAGTGCTTCATCTGAGATTTTGTGCAGTCAAAAGTCATGTAAAACATTTAACACCTTATTTCTGACTCTCAGTACTTTTATGAAGACAAGGGTTTCAGTGGATAAAATGGATTTTGTTCTTCGGTACACAATGTATAAACTGATGGGGACCCATTAGTCTTTAACAAAGTAAAGTTAAGTGAAATTAAATTAATTCCTGGTTTATTACATAGTTGATGATCTATATGATCGCCTATAAATGGGTATATAACTTCAATGGAAACTAGAGCTCTCTAAGCAAGAACTCTGCAGAGGAAGGTTACCTTTCTTGCCGGGTAGGGAAATCTGGAGAAATGGGCCTGGAAAACTTTCTTGTTTACCATACTATCTCAGCACCAGGTGCTCCTGCTGGTATGAAAGCACATGTTTGGGCCAGGCGTAGTTTTCCCTTTTGTAAGATGTTAGATGGTGAAAATCTTACTGGTTAGCTATGCTAATGACAATCCTGCACAGAAACCTAATGTGAGGGAATTCTCAGAGTTCTTTAGATTAAAGCTAATACAACAGAGTGCCAAAGATTTTATACTTTCAGTTTGCTTGGGATGGATGTAGCTGCTTTGATAGAGCAGGACTGTCTCCTGTAGAACTAAGGTTGAGAGAGATGCTTAACTTTGCCTCTGACTCGACAGACACACAACTTGTCTGTCTGATTGAAGGTATTGCAACTGACCTGTGTGGATACAATGTGACTTAGGTTGACTTAGGTTAGCATAGTTTCTTTTTCAGGACCGGTTACAGAATAGAATTTTTTACATATGCATAGGCCAATGAAAAGTAACCTTTTTTGGACATATAGCTTGAGATCTGCAATAAATGCTTCTGCCTAAAACTTCTCTAAGTTTGTCTTTTATCAGATTTCCATCCCACCTAGGAAGATAAAAATATTAGCTGCTTTTTCATGTGAATGTGGGTAAGATGCCAAACAAGTAGAATTAATTTCCAAGAGGATTCCTTTTAACCTGAAAGAGGGGTTGAAGTGTTAATTCACTGTCTGTAAAATAAGAACTCTATTTGGAATCACTTGTCAAAACTTTAGAAATGTGCAAATCTGAAGGAATAAGTGAACTTGACACAAGAGGAGGACAACTGTGTCAACACATGATGCACTGACAGACAGCATCCTGCTGTCTGAGCCACTAAGATCAGCCTCATACACTGAGCATTCAAAATTACTGCAGCTCTGTGACTCTCTGTGTGTATGTGTGTGTGTGTGTGTGTATGTGTGTGTGTATCCAGTTGGTATTTTGAAATTTCCTCCCATAACTGCTGATCCATGAATAGCCCAGCTAGCTGCTTCACCACATGTCCTGTCATTGAGTGCCTAATTGGCAAAAAACATACACACTGTTGCTGTACACACACACACGCACACACACACACTGCAAGATGAATAAGTATGCCCACGCACACAAGCACACATACGTGCACACACAAAAACATGCATATAAACAGTTTTTATTGCACAGCCACACACACGAATTGAAACAAATAAATACACATGTACACACACTGCAATCCAGCAAAGGGAGAAGAAAACACAATTAGAGGAGAAAAATGTCAGGTCTACTTCACAGTGTGCAGACTTCTCAAGTGGCCCCCCTCGCTGTGCTGCGGAGGGGAATTAACAGGACCGGTAAATAAGGAATGTGTTCCTGGGAGAGTTGCCCTCTGGTCACCACGCTTCCAAATGAAGATGCTTTTAATCTGAAATACTCTTGACACTTATGGCAAACTACGCCTCTACTGTTGGAAGTGAAAGATGAGGCGGGACTGTTCCATTTGAAGTCACCCATTTGATCGGTTTGCCATCAAGGTCTTTTGTGCCGAATGGAAGTGCAGAGACAGATGAATCTCCGTGTTTCTCTTTTTTTTTTCCCAAGTTGCATCTTGATTTGTTATTCGCTGAAACAGTTGTGTTTTATCTCCTCCAATTAGTGTGATAAATTGAAGTAGCAGAAAGAAAGTGCGTGTAAACAAATGTACCAGCAAAATGATTATGTAGCTTATTTCTAGAACTGGACGTCCTGTAATTCATCTTATGGGATTTGTTGGTTGCTGTATTACACTGTTAAACCTTTTGCTTTAATTCAACTGATTAAATTAATACGTTGATAATGAGCCTGGCTTGGGTGGGTGCTATGACCCCCCTCCACCAAATCATCAGCAATAACAAAATAATAACCGCCATGCTGAAGAAGTCATTCTGTCCCAACAACACCCATTTTACGCTGAGCTAGTTCCCCTCTCTCTCTCTTTTTCTGTGCCTGACTATCATAGCCAATTTTACAGTAAATTACTTCCTAAACAAGCTCAATAGAGACAAACCCAGCAGTCTGGCACCCAGCACTCGTGTGTAAACATGATTATATCGAGGAAGTGGCTTCACATTTCCGAGCACACAGTGACAGCCAATTAGGGCCTGCGTTAGCACGGCTAATTCTTCAAATGCAGTATGTTGAGAAGCGACAGACTGGGATAGAGGGAGGGCAAAGGAGGTGGAAGAAAAAGAAGAAGAGAAAGGGGATTGATAGAAAGAGAGGGGAGCAATTAAAGGGAAAACAGGAGAAAGAGTACAGATTGGATTGTAATTATTGTGTGTGAGACACCATATTAGTGCTGTTTATTTTGACTCAGATGCTAACAGCCAGGAGGGCTATTTGGGAATGTATGTGTAAGTATGACGACTGTGAAATTTAATTAAATCTGCCATTAGAGTCTATTGGCTGTCTTTAAAGGAAAAGGAGAAGTGAGATGGAGAAAAGTGATTTTATTTTCCTGCTGACAAGAGGCAAATGAGTTTGTGACACTGCACTGTCATTGCTCACAAAGTTGCCTGTGAGTGCATCCGCCCGCAACAATTACATACATTTCCATCCATGTGACACTTTTGATTCACATGCACCTATAATTGCTCACAGGGAAGATCTCTCTGCTGCGTCGGCTCACCATCAAGCAGGCCACAAGGCTATCGGGATAATAATTGGCGGAGCTCAATTAGTTTGTCCTTTCTCCTCCCCTTTTTCCTCCGTCTTCATAAACAAAAAGCGCATTACACATCGATCCCCAGGAGTTGCTGGGGAAACAAAGCGATGGCGGGTCTTTAATGAACTGTCTTATGCCAGCGGCTTGAAAACGCTCCTCTTCTGATTCTGATAATTAAGTTCGTTAGCATTGAGGGGAGTGAGGTTTTTACAGCCATTTTCACCCATCATTTAATTTAGCTGCTCCCTGTTGAGACTCAGAGTGGACACGGCTCATTCCTTTCAGGGTAATGTTAACGGGGATTCCCCTTCTCACTGATGCCTGTTTGACCCTCCAGTCTGAGTGATTTCTTCAAGGAAGGATTTCACATTACGGAAAGTGGCAAGCAATTTTCATCTTTTCATATTTCACTGATGATCCGGTGCAGCATGAGTCACAGATTGGGTCCATAATTTTCACAGTTCCTGTGTGGGTAACACTCAAACAATATAGCTTATTTCCTTTAAGACAGCTTCTTTCATGCCAGGAGTGTTTAGGAAGTGGCAGCAGGTGGCAGAGCGAAGGAGGTGAGTGTCTTGTTAGTATAAAATATATGACCCAACTACAGACTTCAGGCAAAATATTCCTGTAATAAATCTGAACTTGTTTCCTGTTGGGGTTTCAGGACTTTTTAAGCTTCTTCAAATAGCTAGCAGTCACTGTCCTGCATTCATGGCTGCAGTCGGGAATTGTCATCCACACAGTATTGATGAGTGCAATCCTAAAAATGTAACCCATCTTCAAAAAGTTTAAGGCTGAATGTTATTAAAACTGTAAAGCTACATGTCTGTCTTGCAACTGTTTCTCTCCCTTCCTCCTGTCTTTTCTCTCTCTCTCTCTCTCCCTCTTTCCCAGTGCAGCTGTTTTTAATCTTGTCAAGGCATGCTGCACTCCACTTATGTGTGTAATTCTCATAATTCCCATGTTAAACGGAACATAATCACACTAGCACTGAAAGGCAATTCTGTTCGACCTCAGAAAATGAAAGGAAATGGGGGAAAAAAATGACCCTGCACAGGTTATTGCTTTCCGTTGAGCGTGCGTCAACAACTCTTGAATTTAATGCATTCCCGCAGCGGAGCGCGGCTCACTGGCCCTCAGGGGAAATAACAGCATGTAGCCATTAGGGGATTATGGACAAGTAAAGGAAGAAAAGGTGTTGAGACATATACAATGTAGGACTGCATGGTCGGAGGATTGAGTGTGTCGACCCTGAGGCCTTATTGACGTACTAGGACTCAGCTCATGATTTATCAAGTCTTAACATGCCTTGGCCAATTCACGTTGTATCCAAAGAATTAAAAAAAAATTACTGTGGGCAAATCATATGTAGACACACTTACAAACACTTGCAGTTAAGGGCTTCATGATAGCCACAAGAACACATAGTTAATCTACTGTATGTAGGGATTAGATTTAATGAATCTCCAGTAAATTAGTGAACATGACAGTGATTGCATTGCTATGAGACTGCACTGCGTATCTTCCAGAGTAGACTTTATTAATCTTAATCCTCATTTATACTACAACACTAATGAAAAAATATTCTTGTTTCTTCTCTCAATTCTACCCACTTCTTTGTAATTGAAACCGATTAAATATGGAGCACATATACACATAATTATGCTCTCTTTCTTTCTTGCTCTTGCTATGTTAATTGGGCATTGGTGTAGTTAATTTTTAACACATATTCAGATCTCTCGTAAATCATATAAACCTCTTGTAAAATGCAGTGTATCTGAATATTTACTAGTTTTTTTAATTCTCTTTTTTTTTGCATTGTTTTAAAATGCATTTAAGACTCAGAATTTCCCAATAATGTCATCCACAACTGCTAGTCCTTCCCATTTTGCTGCTTTAATAAATGTAACATTGCACAGAGGAGGAAGAATACATGAGCTGTATCTGCTGGCTTAAATTGAGTGAGGCACTGCTTTCAAAAGTCACTGTACAAAGCCATAGTGTGGATATCATAAATGGCTGCATGACTTAATATTTTGATTTTAACAATGGATTTAATGATTGTGTAATGTTGAAAGGGTCATTCATAGTCACAAACCTGCAGCAAATGATCTCCAAAGTCTGCAGTTCCTTTTCAGCCTTGTTTTTGATTTTATTTCACTTTATTGTTTTGGTTTTACAGCTCACAACTTTACTGCAGCTGCTTTCAGCATAAAATCTCTGATAATCCTGACGGTACATTCCCGTCCAAACAGACAAGGTTAGCATTTAGCTGGTGCACATAGTGGAGCATTTAGTTGCTATAAAACCTGATATTTCCCATGAGGTTCGGTGGAGGCCAAAACACAGCTATTGGACTAGTAAATATTGAACTTATATTCATTAGGTGGCCACAAACTTGACTGGAAATGAATACCAATGCTGCTCTACATCTGCTGGATGAGAAAATGGGCATCTGTTTACTATTAAGATGGTTTCTGTGTCCTAAAGTGCACAAAAACTCTGTTAATATAGTTACAATGAATTCTTCAAAGGTGGTGTCATTCTGGTAAAATTAGTCAGCCTACTCAAACTTCTTTTTAATTCAGACAATATTTTTCAGCACCAAAAAAGGTTTTAAGATGTCAACACCGCATTTTCATTTAGTATGCAATAACACCTAAGATAAAAAGAGCTTCAGAGTTAAATTGCATTTAAATGTAAAATTGCAACCGTTTTTTATCAATAATAATGTATTAATAGTAATAATAAAATACTGATATGTGGTAATGAAAACTAACCAGTTTACCAGTACTGCAGCCAGTTCAACTGTCAGAATAACTAGAAAAAATGTGCTATCTCTCTAAAGTGTGCTACCTCTTTGATAAATCTCTTCATGTTGTAGGGAGGAACTGGGATGGTTGTCATTTTTTGTCTTAGCACATATAACTTTCTGAATTTTTGTTTTTATGTAACAGAAGTCGAATGTCTCAGTCAAGATATCCTCTCACTGCACATTGGAGGCTTTTTGACTGCTGTGATAGGCCACACAGGACAGCTGTCTTGATCCTTGCTCTCTGAGGTTTTGTAATTTCTTGCAGTATCAGCTCAATGTCACATGGCAGAGTATTCTTTGGTGACAAACTGCACTGTCTTTCCCTGTCTTGACTCATCTAATGGCAGTTTTCAATTTTTCTCACCCACGCTCTCCTCTTCACTCTAGTGATGATGTCAGCTACTCTAGCTGTGATCAATCTGTCCCATAAGGACCCATTAAAAACTTAAGAAAGTAGTTAAAAAGCAAAATGTCAAACTGTGACTTTGTAAACAATACAAATAATTGGAAAAAAAATTAAGGTGTTGTGAAAGTTTTAGAGTTGAAGCAGAATTTCTATATGACAGCATGAATAACTAGGAAAGGTAGAGATTAGTTAGTTTTCTCATGAAGCTCCAGTATAACGCGATTTTAAAGAGAGATTAGTATTTTGAAAACATTTAATGTGATCTGAAATATTAAAACATAAACAAAATGCACCTACTAAGTTTGGTATGTGAAAGTATGGCTGCGTATTTCAACCGGAAAACTGTGAAAATGTGTAATATTTAAAATCTCACCCATAAGATCTGAGGGGTGTTGATGATATGAATGAGTAAAGTAATACCAATAATATCCTACTCGAGCTGATTAATTTGATCTGTGAATGATGAATGTACATTAAAAAAAAAAAGTGGAAGGAGTTAGGGACAGAAAAGCGCTGAAGAAAGTGATTTTATAGGGGAACACAGAGTGAAAGCTGACTCACCATTCACACCAATTTTAACTTCAACATGAACAACTCCAATCAAAAATAGACAAGGTCTAAGAAAATAATCTGTGATTTGGCTGTTAAATCTGCATACCTCTTTACACATCTATAAAATTCTACGTTCAACTGAAAAAATCAAAGTACACTTTAAGAACATGTTTTCACAAGTAGTTCTTATCACACTGGTTTGTGTTCAAGAGTTCACTTTTTCTGCTCTGTTTAGTTGTACTTAGTTATTTTATGCTAATAAACAACTGAGTGTAACATCACGATTGACAGTTTGTGTTTGACGGATGTTAACTTCTTGGCTCTAACCCCTGATTACTACTGCATAGATTCTGCCCGCAAATTTTGTCATTGAAAGATGCAACACATTATGCATCTGTTTATTTATGACAACTTGCAACACATTTCATGAAATCAGAGCCTTGTTTACCTTAGCTTACTCCTTTACCTTAGTCAGACTGTTGCCGTAATCATGGTATGATTTATTTTATTGTATGAAAAAAATGATCATTAATATAATATTAGATGACATTATATTATGTTGAATAATATTATATTGCACA
>JAPZDY010000023.1:1626458-1658613 GCA_029783645.1 Ctenochaetus hawaiiensis | reverse complement strand
TTTCAAAAGCAATTTGGTCATGATGACTGTCAGAAAAAAATACATCCTAGAGTCATAGAGACAAATCTGGACAGTAAATCCCAGAGTAAAATGTTTTGCAATCTCCACCACATGCAGTTTGTGGTAACTGAGAGCCAAGTCAGGCCGTGCTAAAGTTATCTGTCTATGTAGGGTCTGGTTTTATTGCCGTGGGCTTCAGGTTTGTGTTTCACACTCTGTAATTCCTGAGTAAATTTCCATTGATTCTGATCACAAAGTGCATCGTAATCATCGTAGAAGGGACAGAGTTTTTTAGGTAGACACAAAGATTGTTAATGGTAAGAGAAAGATGACTTTTATTGTTGCTTATTAATTGGTGGCAAATCATGCTGTTGTCAGTCCTGCCTGAGTTAAACTGTATCAGTCATTTTGAATCAGGTCTTATTATCCTCAGGTCTCTTTTCAGCGATGAAAGATTGTCCTCAGACCCTTTTAAGATTGATCCATTTATTTGTGGAAACGCCAACAGCTTGCAGGTTGGTTGTTTTGTTGGTGCATTACTTAGGTTCAGACTGAATTATTTCAACATATGTTGGATGACTTCACATTGACTTTCATGGTTTGCAGATGATAAATTGTAATGACTACTGACTAATCTTATGGCAAGCAGGGAACTTATCCTATGGAATATCTCAATATGTACAAGATGGACTGGCATTTTTCTTTTTTCCTTTTCACAGACATTTATGATTATGAGAAGATGGAAATACATAGTAATTTTAGAGACAAACAACTTTTCCTCTAGCACCACCACAAGATTCATATTTAGGATTGTTAAGTCAAATGTCTTGTCAAATATTGAATGAATCATCATGAAATTTGGTAAAAACATCTATGGTCCCCAAAGGATGAGCCACCCCTAAATTACTTTAGTTTACAATGCATAAGGGTAGAACCAGGGCAAAAGTAATAGTGGGACAGTTTCAAGGATTAAAGTCCATTTTTTTAACAATACAGAAGTTCACAACATGCTATGATGTTCACACGATGGTCACCCTGTTAGTTTTCTGCAGGTTGAGCAAAAATACAAAACTCAAGCATTTTGTGTTTTTGTTATGATGTTTAATTTTTTGAAGAGTGTAAGTGTATATCATCCCTCACACATTCACTAAACTGTGGGTAAGTGTTCATTTTAACATGTTAGTCTGTCTTTGGTTCTAGCTGGTGTAGAGTCGACAAAAACAAGGGAGGAAGGAATGCAGCACAGTGATACTGTTGTCCCATTATTATACAGGATGTATCTGCACTTTTTTTAAGAAATACCAAGAGTAAGAGTGACAAATTGCCATCAGGGGTCTCAGCAGTGCCCCAGCATGTCAGGTTGTGTTATCTAAGGGACAGGCCGTTTGGCCATATTGGACCAATTTTAGGATTGCAAAACATAAATGTCCAATGTGATGGTATCATACTCACATATCAGAAAAAAATAAACATTTGATATTGATGGAGGACAACTGTATGTTGTAACCATAACAACATGGTAACTGAATAAATACATCTGTTAGCACAGAAAGAAACATAAAAAGGTATGAAAACTAGTTCGCACAAAACTGACATTTCCAGCAACCAATACTAAACTAAGTGGAGCTAAACATTAGAAAATAGGTCTGTCTGCAGATACAAACAAGCTACAAGACTGGTCTACAGCAAAGTATGCTTTAAAAACACCAAAACTACATGGTTAGGCAGAGAAAAATATCACAGATGTGTCATGTAGTAAAGTGATTGTGTCATGCAGTCTGCAAACGTGCTGCTGCACCCTTCTTAAGCATTGAACTTGCAAAAATGAACATATTAACAGTTTTATTATGGGTGTGCTAACATGCTGACATTAGCACTTAGTCTTGCTAAAAACTGATATACACATGTGAGGCTTGTCAGGTGGGTAACAATACAATGCACTGTGATGTGAACAAGTAACAGAGTATGTGACAGGCTGTGTAAGGATGCAAGGAATGAAATGTAGACAGACAGGCAGACAGGAACAGGAAAAGACAATGAGTTCAAACAGGTACCAGGGAATCAGGAATGGGATCAGGTAAAAGTTAAAGGCAGGCAGGCTGTCAGCTACAGAGTCGGCTTCAAGAGCCTGCAGGGGCTGAGGGGAGAGGAGATGTGTCTGAAAGAAGCAGAATGGACAGAATAAGAACAAGAGAGGAAGCCATTCTGACATTGTAATTGGAGGCAATATCATCATCATTATCATGGAAAAACACACACAACACTTTTTTTCTGGTGCCTATTCAAAACAAACAGTTACTTCTGATTAATGACACCATTCAACCTTCAACATTATTACAGTTTTGGCTTGTGCGCCTGGTTCCAGCCATAATTTTGTCACAATATTTCTGTAACTGATTCCAGTGGACTATTTGTGTAAAATTGTACTTTATTTCCATCTCCCTTTTGCAACATGGTCAAGTAACTTATATAAATGCTATAACATCAAAACTACAGTTTTGCTTGACTATGGCTCATTGCAGTACACTGCGGCATATGCAGAGGACAGTTCTGTCTTAGTGTCAGAGTTTAGTTATGAATATATTGGTTGACACACAACAGAAGATCTATAATATTATTAATGATTTTATGTAGGTACTTGATTTAACAAGTTGTAAGAGTTTAACACTTATATGCTACTGTGACATTTTTGGAGAGGATGTTGTAGTCATTTTGTATGTTAAGAAAAGGTATTTTAGAACGCCTTAATTAACCCCTAGAGGGCGTGGCTTTTTTCAATGCTATACAGGAGTCAGCCCCCTTATCACCCCAATAATTATCACACAGTCCCTGGGACCAACGAGTCTTTCACACTAAACAACAGAATACCTTGTTTATCTGGGCCCTTCAGAACAACATGTTGCTACAAACATTGTTTGATGTGATGCAACGCTCAACAGGACGTCACTGTCTCAGAAATAAATTGTGCAACACTGCTATGGTTGATGTTTGGTTAAGGTTAGGCATAGAAACAGCTTTTTCTTGGAAAAAAAAATTACAAGAATATGAGCTTATATAAAGCATGGTTTAGCTGCTGTTGCTGCACATTGGACTAGTACTGGTGAGAGTGCTGAGTCAGCATTTGCTGTATTTATTGTATGTGCCTCTATACACAGATTTCTGACACTTATTTTTTTGCAAAAGCACTTCTTTTTACTTTTCCAAAATACAAACATCATTCAAATGTCAAAATATTGAGCTCAGTTAGGACATTATTACTCTTGTTCAGTATTTAGTTACCCTGTTTTTCATATTTAAACTAAAGGGAAATCATTTAGAACACTTCAAACTCACTCAACTCAGTTCAAACTGAAAGAACACATTTTAGTAGATAAGCAGTGAAGTAACATTTTTAAACTGCTCTAAATGCTGCATAAACATTTTTTACACTGTGTGTTCAGCAGGTTGTCCTTAATTTTCAAAACATTGTCATTTGGGTGATAGGATATTAAATTTTTTCATTAAGAGGGAAGATTTCGACAGCTGCAGAAAGCACCTCGGCAAAAAAATCCCTTTAAAATGAAAAATTTGACCCCTATATTAGACACCAGTTAACATCGCCATGGCAACCTTTGTCTGCAGCTGGAAACCCACAGCTGATTGAGATGAGCTAATGAGTGCAGTTTGACACGGACACACTGGACTCAGACATCCTCCCAGTTTTTCAAGCCATTTTCATGTCTTAATCACAAATTCATAGTTTCAGACTAAAACTTCATAAAACCTTAAAATGTTCATCATCTTGAGACTGTTTCCCACTTTCCCATATATTTATACCTTTGGCCGCCTCTTTAGAGAAGTGAAAGTGAGCAGAGCAGTCAGGCTTCCAGCCAATATTCACACTCCTTTAACTGCTGCTACAAATAAATTCAAGCCAGCAAAAAGTTTCGACTAATTATACCTTTTTTTTTAGCTTGTATCAACTCATTCAATCTTTCAGTCAGAAATGCCTCTTAGAACTTATAATGTTCCAGATCTTTCATGTGTCAGGAGGTTTATTTAACTCTCTGTCCCCATTCATAACGCTTTTACCTTTGTAATTTCTCTTAAACCCTCAGGTCCCTTTTTTTAAATACAATTTTAAGCCAGCTGTGCAGTATAGCACCAGCTCTGTGAATACAAACTCAAATACTTCACATTTTCATACATTTTATTTTATTATTTAACTTTTAAAGCCAGCACTGGAGCTTGGCATTAGCTATTCAACATGCAGCATTCACAACACAACTTAATCAGAATTTGTTTTTTCTAGTTTTTCAGGATATTTTTCTGGACATCTTGCCAAGTAAGGACCCAAGCTGAAAGCGAATAGCCTTAGGGAGCCTTGGCATGGAAAAGCTTGGGAGCATCTTTACTAATACTAGTACTATTACTTATACCAATACTAATACTAATACTAATACTAATACTAATACTAATACTAATACTTATTGACAGTGCAAATGCCTTTTCCCACAAAAACTGAAGCAAATTTATGAAATGGTTTTCAATTGCTATCAGCTCAAACAAAGTGGCTTTCAAGGAACTGTGATTTATTTACTGTAGTCCACTACTCGCTTGTATTATATCAAGCTGTATGGTCAGAGGAAACTTCTATGGGTCCGGTTATAAACAAAAGACATATTCTGTCATTTAATTTCACAAAAATCTCCTTTTTCTCCATGAATCTTCTTTATCTTAATGATAAAAATCAATAGTAGCACAGACTTTAAATATATTTGGCAGTCACATGAGAAGAAGAATGTGATCAGAAGTTCAAAGACAAAGACATAAGTTAATGACAGTCCTTGTGTGTCTACCTGAGATCTTATAATAGTAACAAGGAGCTAAATGTTCTCAAATCCCACCATCCTGGAAGTTCTGTCATATGGGTGATGAAGAAAAAGGTCAAACCTTCAGGCAGGGTAAAGGTCACCTCAGAGCCAATCCCTTCTGTCTGTCTAAGGTATTGACGAAAGAACATTTACTGTCATGCTGTGGAGAGAGGCTTGTTAAAAATAAGTTTTATAATAATATCAAGAAAACCAGACGGACCTCAGAGTAACAAACTTTGCATCTGAACTTGCTAAAGGTCTTTTATTAATTTAGGGCCCGAGCCCTGCCTGGGGGAAGGGTCCTATTTGTTTTTATACCATTTCTTTCAAACTATTACATCTATTTAACCCTTAATTTGACCCCCTGATCACGCTCAAAAACTCACAAAATTTGGCATGCTCAACAGGTCTGGTGAAAAATTCGATAAAATGGAAAAACTCACCTCAAAGTGCCAAAATGTGCTCTCTAGCGCCACCTCGGCACTCTGAAATGGCCGCTGCGTCTCACAGGAATGTGATAGAAAGACCAAACAAAAGCCAAATTGTAGAACTCATCAAGGCCTACGGATCACGCACTGATACCCCTGACCTAAAATCAGCAGGAAGTGCACAATTTGCTTTTCAAAATAAAATTGATGCCCAAAATTTCACTTTGAACAAAAAATATCTCCTCCAAGGGCGTAAATGGTAGCAGCTTCAAAAGCTAGCAGATGACTGAGGAAAAAATGTTTATCAAATTGTCTTCGGGATTTCGTTGTTTTTCGAATCGTTTGGATTTTATAAGCCCTCAAAGTTGGAGAGGCAATTCAACTTTGTCTGCGTCTTCCCATAAAAATAAATGGCAAAAAAAGAGACTTGGGTCCAACTGAGACCCCTGCAGTCTAAAGTAAAAGTCTGGCTGCTTTCAAACCTATGCCGATGGAAAGAGAACGAAAGTTCTTACTACAATATGAAAAGTTTGCGTAGATTTGAAAAAGTTTGTGGGATCTGTGAGGAGTTTTCTAAAATCATTTTCTCAGTTTTCTCTCCTCTTCCACTCTGCTGGTCATGTGACTAACTCTGGGCACCGGAACGTTCCGCAGTACACACCCATTATAAAATCTGAGAGGGAGCAGAGAAAACTATAAAACTAAAACTGTGATAACTCAAAAACCGTACAAGATAGCAAAAGCATGTAAATACAAGATTTAAAGATCCAAGTCTTGTGACCCATTTAAAATTTTAATAAAGTCTGTAGCTCAAACTATGTTTGACCGGTCTTAACTCAAACAGGTGTGGGTTTGATTGATTTCTCCATTGGATTGAATGTGGCTTTCTCTGTCTGCCTGCATTTTTGTCTTATCCCCACACAGCTGCCAATACTCATGTCCATCAAACTTTGACCCGGTCACTAGCACATCCTCTGCCTTTCAAAATGATAGCACCAAACTCTTTCAAAATAAAAAGCTCTTATTTTTTTCCAAAAATTACCCAGAATACCTTAGAAATGAATTAATTGTCTGTAGATCAAAGTCTTGTGACTCATTTAAATTTGAATTATGTTTGTACCTCTAACTTTGATAAAGCAGTCCACTTTCAAACAGGTATTGGTTTGATCCATTTCTCCATTGATTTATATGTACATTTCTCTGTAAGCCTACATTTAAGTCTGATCACCACACAGCTGCCAGTACTCATGTCCATCAGTGACAAGAGTACTGACCTAGTCACTAGGTCATCCTCTGCCTATTAAAAGCCCCAAACTCTTTAAAAATAAAAGCTCTTGATTTTTGAAAATTGACCCAAAATACTTTAAAAATGGAAAAAATTGATTAATTGTCTACACTTTAATGCAACCTTCCCCGCGTTGCAAGGTGCGAGGACCCTACCAACACTGCTTGCAGCTTTAATTTAGCTTGCTGTGCTGATTCCAACATTAGACCTCTCCATGGGAACAGGAGGCAGGACATCCACATGGATATCTCTATTCAAATACCTCTTTTTAGTATCAATCACATTGAACACGTAAGGGAATTCCATAGGCAGAGTAATGCTCTTGGTTTTAGGCAGTGTAATGCTTCCAGTTGGCGAGCCTTTAAAAAAAGAACATGAGAAGAAATTGCATTAGTGAGACAGTGCCAGTATTTTTTCCTGTGCTGAATTAAATACATACCTTGTACATATACTTTCTGTATTCCTCTGTATTAGCAGGGCTTTGATAATTTAACTGTAATGATGATGATCACAAAGCCAGACTCCTTGTGATGTTATTTCGACCCTGATGACAGGTAGAGCGGCAGGTAGACAGCGTCTACAGTGCTGTTGTGGAAATATGTCTGCCTAAAACACAGAAAATTTAAAAAGAAAATTGAAGTTTCATGTAAGCTTCAGGATAGAATCAATAACTTAAACTGATCAAGCATTTATCTTGCATTAGATTTTCCCATCATAATTTGTGAACACACATTAGCTGATTTTTGCTTTGCCAATTATGGGCATCATAATGCAACTTTGCTAGTTTCCAACTATGTTTTACTGATATTTGGTGTCTGGGCAAACTATATGTGGGAGGTTTGTACTGAGTTTTTGTGTGTTTTTGTGTTTTATGTGTTACTGTGCTAATAATATGTGTAAAAATGTGAATAAAGATCAAGTTGTGTATTTGTTAAGCCAAGCAATATAGACTGCGAGGACCGATTGTATGGATGTTTTAAATGACAACACAAAAAAAAGGACTGTCAACAATGTCACCCACATTGTAGAGCTGAGCTCATCAATTATTTTTATGGGCACTGACTGTTTTTCTCTCCATTATGTGACGAGTTCATACACAGGATATAACAGCTATATATTATTGTTTCTGTGTAACTCACAAAAACATCTGTGTGTGAATCTGTATTCAGATGATACTGAAGGTTATCAAGAAAACCTCATATTGGACTCAGATGAACTTCAGAACAAGGACAATAGATTTTGTCCCTTATCAGTGCCCTTAAAATTTCAGTGACTGAACTCTTGACTAAACCTCATACCTTTCCATCTTCTTTTTCTTTAGATGCAACATCAAAGTGTTTTGCATGTTAGAACGCTTCGTTTTGTAAATTACTGCAAAATCCTGGCCTAGAGAAACAGAGCCGTAGCTGATTTCAGGTCAGTGTAGGTGGGCTGCATACCTACACAGGCAAACATTTGCAATGTGAAGGGTTGCCAAATCCCTGCTTCTTCAAAGTGTTGATGTGTGTGATCATAGTGAATGTCAGAGTGGGCTGCGGACTAAAGGTCAATTCAAATCCAATCCTCGTGCTCTGTCTGAAGGGAAATTAAGATCGATTACAGATGAAGCCATCATACAGCAAAGATCACACCCCTTACATGTTGGCTGCTCTGTCCCAAAGCTTACAGTATATGTTAACTTATTAAACTCCAAATGCTGATTTGGTTTCTAACATACTGTATACCTCTACAACTTAATTAAAGATGTATTTCTTTGAAAATTTTACAGCATGTTGGGTTTCCTTTGTTGGCAGTGTCATACAGCTAAAGGTTTAAGTCTATTATTTAGAGTGATTGATTAGAAATCCTGAATTTTGAACTCAAACTGTAAGTTTCTTCTTTCGCTTTTGAAGATTCCGGGTCTATGTTGGAAAATATGCTGAAATATTAATTCTGTTTTGAAAGCAATCTCTGTGTCGGTATGTGCAAGTACTGTGAATGTACTGTGTTTAATGTGCATGTTATACAAGTAAATGATTAGAATATGTTTAAAAAAGAAGAGGTTTTAGTTTGATAAGTTTTTTGACTCCAAGGAAGACCATAAATTTCACATCATATGATCAAAAGACAGATTGCTATCATAGGAAAAAGCATTGAATAAAAATACATGTTATCATCTACTGCTTTACTGAGCTTTTTTCAGCTGGGCTGTTCGTTTGCTCATCAAGTCTTTCTTTTTAAAAATGTCCATTTCTGTGAGAAGAACAAGTTGGTAAGATGTTTTTATGTGAGGAATAATGTTTTGACCAGCAGGCAGTTGAAACTAAACTGTGTTTTAAAAGTTGACATATAGCATTTCTATGTTGATAGCATTTTTATTTCTGGTGGACACAATTTACACTGCACGGTCATGTTTCTGATTTTGACAAGGGACAAATTGGTTAATTTCCAGCACTGAAGGAGTTCTTGTCTGAAGACATGGCCTTCTGCCTTGATGTGGTCAAGATATGGTGGAAGGCAGATTCAGGTTATTGAGATTGTTTGATTGACAACTATAGTCATCATGGGTTACTGTTGTTACTGTCTTTACTGTATGCTGTTTTCTTTTTCAATCTGTATTCCATCGATTTCAAAGGTTACGGTCCTTTCATGTCTTCACTCTTCTTGATTTCACCTCCTTATCCAGTCCTTCCACCTCTTGCCTTCTCTTTTCATTGGGTAACCGTTGCTCTCCATCACTCACCATTTTGCTTACTGTTCCTGTCCCTGTGCCTCCCTGTGTTTTTTTTGTCCATTGCCTAGTTTAATTTTCCTGTGCGGCAGGCCGACTGACAGCACATGACGACAGGAGGGTGCACAGGAAGTATGAGCCCATTTCCACACTTGACCTTGTGAAAATATGAAAGTTCTCTATCTATCGCTCTTACCTCCCCTGGTACTTCTCTTTCATACCTCCTTCTTCTGTCATCTCTTTGTCATTTTAAGTTTGTCTGCATGCCCTCCTCAATTTCTCTTTATTTTCTAGTTTTCTTTTTTGTCTTCATGTCTGTACCTCTACTTTTCCCACAACCTTCAGCGCCATCTTGGTCTCTAATTTTGTTTTTTTGTACATGTTTTGCCTCCTCCTCTTCTCTACCCCCCTGCCTCACACCTCCGTCTCTCCTCCTTCCCTGTTTCCAGCTCTTTCCCTTTTCCTATCCTTCCCTCCCTGTCTTTCTCTTTCCTTCCTGTGCTCTTCCTCTCCAAGTGATGGAGGTGTGTTTTTATAGGAAGTGACAGTGTAAAGAGCTGTATAAAGGTTACAGTGGTTTCCTCTATGACACAGCCATATTACTTATCACACTCATGCTGTCTTTCACACAAGGCACACACACACACACCCAAACACACATGCATGCACACCATCACACAAACACACACGCATACACAAACACACACAAACACACACATACACAATTTCTCCCTGGGCACTTTGCTGCATCCTGGGACACATAATAGAAGGAGCAAGGGACTTTCTTGTGTTGCCTGTCTGTCTTTGTCCCTACAAATACACACTCACATACAAGAAAAAAAAACACCAAACAAATACACACATACAAAGAAAAAAATCTATATGTGTGGACACTACCTGTTACAAAGGGGTCAACATTGTCATTATTATGGTTCAAATGTCACACATACACATGCAGCTCCCTCTGCAGAAAGATCTGTCCTATGATCTGCCTGCTCATAGTTTGCATTATCACTGATAGAACTAACAATTAGGTAAACAACAACAAAAACAGAAACAACAGAATTGAAGTAACTGTGTGTCTGATATCAATGCAATTTTTAACAAAGCTTAAAAAATATCTATTGATTTAAATTGTTCGGGGAAATTCTGGCAATTTTTTTTTCCTATATAAACAATATAATGATGGAAAAGATTAAAAGTCAGCTCCTGTTCTTTTTCTTGTGTTTGAACAGTCCGTTAGTCCCAGGCTTGGCTGGAGAAAGTGAAGCTCCCTCTGATCTGAAGGACACTGTCACAGGAGTCACAGTCTGAACCCTCATAGAGACCGGATCATCTAGGCTAACACTAAAACAGGTATGAGGCTCCTGGTCACATCATCACTTAGGTATTATGTTATGGTTCAATTGCTTTGTTGAGAGTTAGCTGTGAGAGAGATGTTGATTTGAAGCACAAATCAAATATTATTCCAGATGTTGCAGATGTAGACATTTAAAACAAAGATCTGAAATTGAAGCAGATTTCAGTGCCTTTATTTCTTTTTTTTTTTTGCTACAAGTGGACAAAGCATCTTCAAAAGCCTCGAACATCTACTTAAAGGATAGATTTTTAAAACTGTTTTGTCAATTAGTTTACTCTGAAGTAAAGTCTGTCATCCAAGTCATGGTTATCAGTCAGGCAGGTGTCAAGAGAAATGAATTGTACGGACGTCTGACAGTAAGAACATCAGTGAAGGTCATGCAAAACATTAAAAAAATCACTGAGGTAGGCATAAAAGTTGAAATGAGGGAAAACTCCGACCTCAGTGTTGCCTAGTTGACTTGATAGCTGCCAGCAGAAATGCTTCTGTTAACGCTGAGGTCATCTCTGAATAAACTGCTGTCTCTTGAACAAAAAAATAACTATTTTCTTATTTATAAGAGATTTAAAGAAACTAAGTGAAAAAAAAACACTGGTGAGGTCAGAAAATACGCACACGGACGCACAGAAAGATGCAGGAGCCCTCCAGCTCCTCTGTTTTTTCACTGTCAGATCATCCAGCCTTCATCACTACACACACACACGTTGACTGACAGCAGCATGATCATAAAGCTTTCTTAAATACAACAAGCCGTCATATCCACCCACTATGCTGCCAGCTATCCGTGTGTGCTGTGAATGGTTTCCAGTTCATTTCTGTGCACAGTTTTTTTAAACAAGCATGATCCTCATCTTCCCCCTCTTAAAATTTTTCTACCGATTCTGTCTTTCTAATCTTTATGTATGAATTATGTTCAGCTGTGATAACCACACTATGTTACAAGCTTAATAGCTGTCTCTTCATGTGCTTGTATCTTTAGAATCTGCACCTGTGTGTGTGTGTGTGTGTGTGTGTGTGTGTGTGTGTGTGTGTGTGTGTGTGTGTGTGTGTGTGTGTGTGTGTGTGTTTGTGTGTGCATGTGTGTGTGTGTTCTCTATTCTTCCTCAGTCCTCCTGTCAGTCAGTCACAGAGGGAGTGAAGCTTGCTTGTCAGCTGTCAGACACACACACATGCACACACGGGCGCAGAAAAATGCAAAAGGTCTGCTCTGCACCTGCTCTGAAGAGAAATGTTCTCCCTGACGCACACATAGGTTTCTCCAAAAAAAAGGCATACACCCACAAACACAGACATGCATTGATATAACACTTAAAGATGCACACGCAAGCTCACACTCAAGCAGCTTTGCGCCTTACGCCTCCATGTACGTCCTTCGTGACGGCTTGTCGAGCGCTAATGGAAGAAACCCCACAGAAAGACAGAGATATTCTTTTCTATTCAGTCTGTCAGCTTCGTTTAATCCAAAGCCGCCGCCTTTGAGAAAGACACTTTTTAGCATTTAGGGGTCTTGTGGGAATGGGATGCATGCTCGTGATTTTACAAGTGGGTTCTTCAACAAATTGAGTTTTATAAGAAGGGTAGACTAGGCTGAAGATATTTTGTTTATGATTTTTCTCAGTTTCGAAGTCAGTCTTTTTTTATTTCAAATGTCAAAAGTACGCTTGTCCCCTGAGTATTGGGAGAGATCAGATTACTTCTGAAAATAGGCTCAACTAAAGTGAAACAGCTTCTTAGTTTTATTTGAACATTTTTTTGTTTCTCTTTCTTTTTTGTTTCTTTGTTTCTTTCTCTCAGTCTTTCTTACTTTGTTTCTTTTTTCTCTCTCTCTCTTTCTCTCATCTTTCTACTGCCATCATCTCTTTTCTTTCCAATGTAATAATGGCTCTGGAGTTATGTTGGGCTGCGTATGTGTGACTTTGTTTATGTGTGAGCGATTGCGCACAGGTATTTCTGTCATTGTGTGTTATGGGAAACAGAGTCTAATGTGTTTATAATTGACTCCAGCTCCAGCAGACTGCCTCAGTGGGCAACAGATGCCACAGTTACTGCTGCCACAGGCTGTGTGTGTGTGTGTGTGTGTGTGTGTGTGTGTGTGAGTGTGTGTGTGAGTGAGTGTGAGAATATAAAGTATACATGTTTCTGAGCATGTGTGTGTAATGTGTGTAAGTATGCGTGTCAGTGTTGACTGGTGTGTAACTATATTCACACGTGTTTGTGTGTGTGATTTCTCACCTGTTTAGAGCTCGTTTTGCTGTCCTAACCTCCTCCTTTAGTAGTCATTAATCTAATGTGTTTGCATGGAGCAGATTGCACACCTGAACATCTCCAGACAAACTGAAATTTGTTGCACTCTGTCTTGGATCCAGAGCTGGATTTATGCTTACGATCTACATGTCATTTTAGTGTGATGGCAGTCTGACACTCAGAGGGTAACATGACTTGACTTTTTATATCCAGTAGCTTTCCAACTATTTATTGTGGTAATATATGAATATTGATTGGACCAAGGCAAAGCCATCTCAGTCTTTACCTTCACCTACAATTGGCTCAAGATGTGTTGTCATGTAAGAGAGAGAGAACCAGAGGAAAGGAACACTTTTAGTCAAGTGATCAAATACACTGATCAACTTTCAGTGTATTTGTGGCCTTTGTGTAATATAAGAAACTCTGTGGTCTCACATTAAACTAAGAGTTTTGCATGTTTTGAAGCAGCAAAAGGAAAAAGGAGAAAGTTTTGGCCAGATGAGGTCAGTTCCAAGTTTTCTAAAGTTTTCAATTTTCACTAAAAATTGTACAAAAAAGATATCAACATTTTAAACTTGCAAGTTTTTGCACTAGTGGAATTAAATTTCAGTGACAGAGGCCAAGTAATATTACCCTTTTTGGGGTATTCTTTAATTTACAAAAAACTTAAAATGAAAGAAAAAGATCATACACTTTTTACGTCATTTTTTTTGTTTTAATATGATCACATTACATTTATTTTGATTGCCCATCTCCTCCATGACTCTTCTGTGATTATGCACAGATGTATTTTATATTGATTATCACCGTAAAATTTTGTGGTTTTTCCACTTTGGAACACATTTATCACTAGCCCCAGCTGAGATCTACAATAAAGTATTATCAGTATTTAAAAATGTGCTAAATAGCAGATTGTCCCATAAAATGGGGGATAGAAAATATTTGGTAACTTGAATAAACAGAGTATGTGCTTATTTGATGAATAACTCTTTATGATTCTGTTTGCAGTGGAATTTTGAGCATTAAGTATGGCTGTTATGCACCTGTGATTTGCTTGTTCTTTTAATCCAATAAAGCAGCTGGTTGATTTTCATGCTTGAATCTGTTCCTTTTCAAATAAGCCATAACAGCCTGGAGGCAGGAGAGCGGAGCTTTATTACAGCAGGGCTGATGGGGACAACAGTGATCCAGTGTTTTAATTACTAATATCTGGTTAGTTGGTATGCTCCTACATTTGTTAAGCTGCTGATTCATTATAATACACTTAAATTTTGCAACTTCCCACACTCCTTTAGTTGTCTATAACCCTAACTTTCTTTTGTTCTTATCCCTATATTCTCTCTCTCTCTCTCTCTCTCTCTCTCTCTCTTTCTCTCCACCTTCTGTCTCTCTCTGGCATTCAGTTCTTGTGTACAAGCGAAATTTTAATAGAAACATATTGTTTATGAACTGGGGACTGTAATCAGATTTCATCCCCTCCCTCTGACCTCATTAGTATTGACCTGCCCTTCGGTGATGATTTCATAAGCGGCGGCTGTAAGCCGGCCAATGATCTGCAGTTAAAATTGGGTTTCATCGCCACAGTTTGTTTGTGTCCTCTCTCTTATGTGCACACACATACAAATGGCAATTACGGAGACTTTCTATCATTTAGACATTTCTTTAGTTTTACTTCTATGATATCTTTTTATTTTCTTAATTCTTAATTCTGTTTAAACATACAAATGTCATTCATTATCTGCTGTGTTGTCATTTTGTTGTCATTATGTCTGAAAAATGAAGCAAAGAAGTGCAGCCATGTCTATATGGGAGTGTGTCTGTACATGCAGAAACTTCTGTTATTTACTACCTGTCTATCTCCTTGTTTTTCTGGTTTCTTCATGTTAATGATGCAGACTCATAAAGCTTAGGGATTCTCGCACATTGTTTGCCAAAGCATAGTCATTCATGGCCCTCTCTTGTCCCTTTTTATTGACCCTAGAGACAACCAAGCCATCTCCAAACTGGTCGTCATTCTATCTGAGCACACGGTGACATCATAGTTGCTTAAATATGTGCAAATTGTTAAATCAATCATTTACTTTTTTGGTCCTTAAAAAACAAGTGGTTGTGTGCAACACTGACACAAAAAATTGTTTTTGATAGTTTGAAGTTAAAACCTTTATTGGTATTTCTGTCTCAGTTTTGGGGTTACAATATTTACCCTCGTGAAGTCACTGACTATCTCTATCTCAAGGACTCACCTAAGGAAATCCAAGAGGACATGTCAGTAACACTTGAGCAGAATGATCTGTCTTACAGCATGGTGACAAAGTGCGATGCTGAATTCAAATGTGGCAGAAAGAGAGATGACAGTAATGTAAAATCTCACAGTGAAATTCTGAATATATTTGGTTATGGAAATATTTATTGAAGTACTTTTCCTCACAGACTAAAGTCAAAAGAGTTAGAAATTTATATAATGAAATTAATCACTGATTTAAAAAAAGTTTGAGAGGCACAAATGTTTAATTGCAATATTATATAGGATTGTCGTGGAATAATGTTTTTTGGCAAAGTGCGGTTAGTAAAGAGTGCTGTCACTGAATAAGCTTTCAGATTTGGGGGTTATTACTGTCCCCTTTAATGGTATACTTAATTTAATAAATGCAAAACAAATTAATAGTTTTTATCACACAAGCACTGTTACTGGCTGAACTCAGGGAAACAACATAGATGTGTCACATTCCAACTGCAGTGAACCACAAGTATATATAATTGAGTTTATTGCAAATAATAAGAAAGAAAAATAAGAAGCAAAAGCAAGTAAAAAAGCAAGTGAAAGTGACAACACTGCAGTGTTGTGGGCCTGAGAGGGCTTTACAAGTCTCATCAACAAACACCACATATCAAGTGATAATGGCAGGAAGTGTTTTCATGTCATACTTTGATTAATTCTCATCTTTATTCTGACTGCATCAGTCCACATAGCTAATGACCATTTCTAAGATTTCCCCTTCAACTAGGTAGCATAAATCTCTCATCAATGCCCAGCAGTCTCCAGGTTTTAGCAGAGTTCCTGAAAACGGAGAGCTGTGCTAATGAGCTGAATTCTATATGTCAAATGTCAGGTGTGTGTTCTTTGTTTCCTGGTCTTTCTCTCCTCCAATTGTCCCCTCATTTATGCCCACTAATATCTTAAGCTTTTTATTCCCCTTTTTCTTTATATGTGTGCATATATGTCTGGAGAAAACATGTATGTTTGAATGTGTCATGTTCCTGTGTGTGCACCAGCATGTCCATTTTTACCTGGCACTCTCTTAGGCGTGACGAGTTTAATACCATTAAGCTTAACTGTGCAATTTGAGACTGTGCACATGAAGGTTGCGTCTCTGCATGAGCATGCATGTGCCTCTGCCATTTTTCAGTTTGTGTGCATGTGTGTGTATGAATATGTGCGTATGCGTATATGTTCAAATCTTTCATTTATATTCACATAGAGCTCTTGGATGAAATAATGGTACTGCAAATACAACACACAGAACAACTAAAGACTACAGATCTACTGTTGAACAAAAGCTCACAGTGAAATCATTGCAGAATCACTGCAGGCAGCTGTATCAGCCCGTTACTTCACATCTGTCATCTACTGACTATTTCTGACAGGAGTGGAAGGTAGAAGAGCTTTTCACCAAAAACTGCAGATTGCTGAAATTTCAAAGATTCTTCTCTAAGGCCTTCAATAAACGCTGCTTGGAGTGACTTTTCACTTGTGGCACAACCACTATATCATACTCTCTCCTGGTGAGATGCTGTCAGACATCAACCACCATAATAACTTGCTTGGAAACTACTAACTTTTTGAGTTGCCTCGGTATGGAGACACTGTATCACTGATATTTCTATGCAGTTCAAACCTGGTCAGTGCTCCTACTTTAAATCTCACAGAGGCAAAATTGTTTTTCACAGTAACACTGTACCCTCCATTACCCGGAATATGTCTCTATATATAATTCTACTCAATATTTCATAATGTGTTTCATCACATGTACCGCTGTCATATCTGTTTGTCTACACAAACACACGCATGAGCAAATGGATGTATCGTTATGTGTGTGTGACTTTGTGTGCATTTGCTTGCAGAGTCCAACTTCTAGCAGTGATGAATGTATGCAATATGTGTGCATGCCAGAGGGCTTCCATCAGCAGTGTATGAAAGCAAGCTTCAACATGATTCATTAGAGAGGTGGTGAGAATAAGAACAAGGAGGAAAGAAACTCTGGGATGAAAGAGGAGAGGATATGGACAAGTAGAGTAAAAGAGAAAAAATGATGAAATTAAAATATCAGTGATAGTGTAACTACTTTAAGTGGATAAAGAACGAAATGTGGCACACGGGACATGACAGAGCAAATTCTGAGTGTGGGAGAGAGTTTTTGTGGCGTTGACAAGCTCGGGGAAATGGGTGTATTGATTACAAGGTAAAAGTGGAGAAAATAATTAAGTAAAGAGAGGATATCTCTCAAAGGAAAACTGATGGCAAAGTTTGACCACAACTATGACATGACTAAATAAATGTACATTATTGGGTACAACTTTAGCCAGCTAGTCGCTATCTTTATCCTTTTTTGCATAAAGATAATGTGTTACACAACAGCTCTCTCTAGTTTTACTTCTAATATACATGTAGGGCAGCTCTTTCCATACAACAACAACGGCATAACTTGGCGATAACAACCATTTCTCTGATATATGGTGATTAATCCCATCAATTGCCTGAAGCTTAAGGAGCTCTTGGACATCATTGTCTCCCAAATTTTTGGACATTTTAAGTTTTTAAACTGCTGCTAATTCCAACTAGCTGGTTTTAAATCTCCCACTTATCAAATCATTAAAATGTCACACCCCTTTCCTGATGTGCTGGCACGGCTTTTCACAAAGACATTGATTCAACACTGTTGCCTTGGCCGCTCAAAGGCAGAACGAGACTGACAACCCATAATACCTTCCTACTCTTTATAGAGCAGTGAGTTGCAATAACAACACATTATTCCCAATTTGAACAGACTGCTAAAAGGCGCTGATGTCTGCTGCTTGCTGCTGGATAGGTAACATACAGTAGGTTTGTCACTACAAACAGCTGCCTGCAGCATCTGGAAACAACGCCGATGAGAGCTCTGATCGTAAAACATAACAGCCAGCCACGATACCAAACATTATTGAATAAAGATGTATAAAGTTCCAGGCTGAGCTAAAAGAAGCTTTAGTATTTGGTCCTTTTTTTGTCTGAGTTTATCACCTTTTCATATTATATAGTACTCACCTGACCCATTGTTAACATAAAATCACTAAACTAGAGTAGCTTTAGGATCTTGATTTGAAAGACAATAAATGTTAAAAATGTTTCCACATGAATCCTGAAAAATGTCTTTAAGAAAACTTTATTTATTTAATCCATTTATGATGTGAATCTTCTGAACTATTTGCTTGTAATATTTCAGCCAATAATGATTTATTTGTTTGTGAGCCACAAACTTCATTTAGAACTTATTTTTAGATGCAAATGATGTTCCATCATCAGTTTAAAAAGCTGATAAATTTTCCTGCCAAAGCTTGTTGTTGCAACAAAGAAAAAAACATGGTCATCTTCCTCACATTCCAAAATATAAAGTTGTCTCATTTTAGTGCTTATTGTTTGTGTGATTCAGTAAACTTACTCAAACATTAAGGAAGACAGTTTATATGAATTAGGGCTTCCAGGACTTGCAGAGGGCACCAAAAGTGCTTCAAACATCAGTGAGGCTGAGGGAAGACTGGAAGAAATCATCTTTGGTGAGCTTGAACATCACAGACATCACCCAGCAATAGCAGTGTGTGTGTGTGTGTGTGTGTACATGCGTGTGAGCATGCACGCTTGACCTGTGTGTTGATCCGTCACTGTAAGTAACTTCTCTGTGCTAGACTGTCATTGTGATAAGATATAATACGATATCTGTGTGTGTGTGTGTGTGTGTTCCCCAGAGGCAGATAAGGTCTGTTTCCAGGTAGGTGGCATGGCCCACAGTGAGTCCTATTATCAGCCTGTCATACATACTCACATCTACCACTGGACTCACACTCACTCACACACACACACACGCACACCATCCCTCTAACACAAAGGCACAGACAACGGTAATCTGTCCCATGACACACACACAGACAAAGACAGAGTAAAGCAGACAGATAAGAGAGGAAAAACAGAGGAAGAGAAACCAATTGAAGGAAGCTGTAAGTGAAAAATGAGAGAAATTGTAGAAATAAAATAAAACAAAATCACCATGTCTTTATCTTGTCTTTGCCAAAGTTATTTCTCATTGAAATTAGCACGCATAAAAGGGACGGTTGATAAGTTCATGGCCTAATGTAGATGGAGTTAGTTTTAGAAAGCATCGTGCATTTATTTTTCCACCCCTCCTACATTTGCTTACTTATCCCTTTTTTAAGTTTTTTTTGTCCCGGACCTCCAGGAAGTTTTCCGGAGCAGAAGTGACTTTATCATCACTGTAGTCTGTCGCTGCAAAATAAAATGAATGGATGAAGTGTTGTATGAGTTCAAATCTGCAAACTTGGATGTCTGCATGAGGTCGGTGCTGTCCATTTTCTCAGACAGTGCTGACTTTAAATTTTTAAATTACATAACAGAAATACCACAAAAGTTATTAACTTCAAACTAATGACATAATAAATGATATAATCACTCAAAGTGTTGAACTGCAATGCATGAGAATAATAAGAATGAGGGATGGAAAACTCATCTCCTTGTATCATAAAAATTGACAGTCAGTCTTAATACTTTACTTCAAATACATTTTAGTGGCTATTAGTATATTATAGATCTGTTGATGCAGCAGCAGTGAGATACTGAAAGGACACAAGCAGCCGCATTACTGGTATATGTGGTAGTTTAGCTGCTGCGCTTAGGGGCTCCTTTGTTGCCATGGGGGCCCTGAGCAACGGCTTAGTTGCTTATGCATTGGGCCACCTCTGTGATAAATACCCCTAACTACTGCAGTCTTTGACCCAGAATGACTGCTGATTGTACCCATTCCCATTAAAGAAAAGAAATGTTAATGGCTGTTGGTGGGGTTTTTCTGTCCAGTGTGAAAGGGTTTATATCTCACTTGCACATATATTCTCGCTTTATATTCTCTCTCTCTGTCAGCTGCTGGATATTTCTGTGTGACGATGCACTTAACTCTGATTTGTTCGTGCGGATTAGACACAGCGGTCCGTTAGCTGGTGCTCAACACACACACACACTAACAGTGAACAGCAATCGGTTAGACTCCCTGAGGTTCAGTTTGAGCAGGCTCATACTTCCAGAGCTCATTAACCAGTCCTTGCACACACACACACACACACGCACAAACACACCCTTGCCTCACAGACAAAACTTCGCAAACACACATACACGCTCACACATCCACACGGTATTAGACACTTGAACCTGCTATGGGAGGTGTGAGCCGTTAATGCAAAATATGAATTCCAGACATGACATGTACTGGCACTTACGTGTGACATTTTGAACCCTGGTTTCTGTGTGAGTGTCTGAGACAAAGGGAGCAAAAAGAGAACACAGAGACATCAGATTTAAACATCAAATATATCATGAGATACATATCAGTCATTATCACCTACAATTGTGCAGATTTTGAGTAAGAAATTGTTATTGTCAGGTTCCTTTGGCACACAGCCTGCACTGTGATAAGATACTTTGTAAGCACAGTGCTGTATTTGCTGTGGGATTTAAAAATATTGTAGATCTATTACATATTTTTAACTCCATATTTTTTGAGTAATGTTCAGTATGATACAAATTACATGTAAGTAAATAATGGCATCTATCTGGAGCGTCTGTGTCCATTCAAAGAGATGAGCGGACATTTCCAACATCTTCAATATTTTGCTTGAGCCTTTAGCTGCTCAGTTAAAGGGAACACAGCCTTACAAAATGAACTGCAGAAACTTCTGCAGCACTGGACCAAAGATAAACTGGTGATTCCGGTTTTAGGTTAAGTGTACAATTACAATTAATATATAACCCTGCCCCAACACAAGGTTCAGGTGAGGTTATGTCCACCAAACACCTCAGAAACAGCTGTTGCTTGTAAGTAAGCACAGACTCATGCTAAAGCTTGTAATAGACTTATAATGAGGTGTAAATGTAATGTTTGCCAACATTTTAAAGCAGTAAAGGGGGATCACAAACAGAACTTCCACACAGGAGAACAGTTTGATTTCTGTGTGAAACCAATAGTCAATGTTGAGCATTTTAAAGAAGAGGTCACCAACCACCATGATTTTCTAACCCTAACCAAGAAGTTCTATTGCCTAAACTAAAGCAAACTGAAAATGTCACCAGACAAATTTCTCTGCAAGACTCATTTTGTAAGTTTAACTGGATGTTGCATATTTAGTTTTGATAAATTAAGACATGTAACATTGCTAAAATACTGCAAAGTCATAAACCAAAGAGAATAAAAAAGACTGACCAAATTGGGGCATCTTAACCTTTAACACTAGAGAAGCAGAAAAGTAGTTGTTTTAAAATAATAAGTTGTGCTTTATTTATTTGTGTGTGTGTGTACGTGTGTGTTCATCCACCTGCCACTTACCCAAACCCATTATTTACACCGATTTAGAGACCTGCATGCACATTTCAGTTTGATTCTACTGGTCCCTGATGGTTTAAGATGTTTAAAATGATTTCGAGCAGCACGAGCTTTTTCAGGAAAAGTCTTTTTATATGTTGTATTGATGTGTAAGTGTTTTTTTAAGATTTACTTTAATGATTTAAGAGGCTTCTTTAGTGATTTTTACAGTTTCAATCTTTGCTGTAATCACTGTCGCTGCACTTAATAAGGTTGAACATTTAAACAGCAAAACTAAAAAAACAGCAGCTATAAAATCTGACAGAGGAAAAACTCCAGCACATACAAATTAAATGTTCAGCCTCTGAAATAAATGTTTAGACAGCTCTAATGGAGCTCAGGATTTACCAGGACTCAACTCCTTTGCTCCCAACAATTTCAATGTATGAACACTGACTGTGTATGTGACCTTTATGTGTAGAGGAACACACAAGATTAATTGGCTAACATTAGATCCTGACCGATCCTGCCTGCGTGTCTGGAGATTGAAATAAACAAAGTCATGCTGCTGTGCCTTGTACATAGATGTGCACACTGTCTCTCTTGAGGAAACAGGCTTTTTGTTTCAACTGCAGGGGGATCGCTGTAGGTTTGTAATTAATTAAAAAAGACAAATCCTCAGTTGTATCCCAACTGTTCAATCAGACCTTTTCTGACTAGGCCTGCCCAGGTCAGCACAGAATCTGAACCGACCCCATTATCAAAATATATTTAAAGTCAAAATTGAGGATTTTAAACTAGCCAAATCCACCAGTTGATGTTGAGAGGTTGTGAATCCCAAATGCCTGGCATCTGCTCTGTCCAGGGACGTTTGAAAACAAATCAATCCATGATAAGGCTTTTAAACTTCCTTTTATTCCAAATGTGGAGCAGGAGTTGGAGCTAAATCATCAGAATCTGGTCTATTTTAGGGCATTTTGTAGATATGCTTGTCAGAAGTAGATTTTTGGTTTTAGGGAAGACCATAATATAGTTAAGACCAGCAGTAAACACCCCTCTTGATGACCTTGTCCTCTCTGTGCCTAGGAAGACTGGAGGGGAAGTTTGGCTAAAACTGAGGTGCATCTGATGTGTGAGGCTGTTTTCTTTAGGCTTTCTCTAGTGTAAATGTATAAATTTAAAAATATTAACCAGGATCAGTTATACTGCACCATCATTTGATGCTATTGGTCCACCTTTTTAAAAGATTTACCTGGTGCCTGGTAAATCTGACATGTGTGACCTGTTCTCTTTTCTAAATAGATCAATGCTCACCTCTGGAAAAAAGCTCATACACCCTAAAATTATAACTGCAAACCACCATCCTTCAACCACAGACACCCACCAAGCAAAATCTCACTCAGCCACACTTGCCACTATGGATGAACCCAGTACTGAATGCTCCTAAACACCTCTGAGGGTAGACTGCACCATTTAACAAATCCAAATACCAGTGAATCCACTCATTACTTCTGAAAACCATTAAAGAACGGACACATTTACTAACACTCAATGAAGATTAAATATGCATCGTATCCAAATATGAACTATTACTATTAAATTAAGGCGAAACAGTAACTCCAAATTTATTGCACCATCAGCTGCAAATACAATTACCAGTCATGATCACATGAACAAACACTGGCACAAAGAAAACAAAAGAACTGCATCATGACAAGCACAATTACAGCAAATCAACTTACAGAAAAGCTTCCTGAACCCAAAGTGCAGACAACTTTGCACAAAAAACTTCTTAAAATGTAACAGTATTAAATATGTAATGTCGAAATGTCAAACCATTGATCATGAATACAATGAAACTCAAATACGTTTCAGTTATGTGACAGTTACTTTACTGCTGTCAGCTGTAGGATACTTTGAGACATACTTTAACAAATGTTGTTAAACAGTGCATATATTGATAAGCACTGCACAATTTATGTGATCTGTTCAAAAAGTCAAAAGTGTGTGTCTCTGCACTGAGAGAAAACTTCAGGTTACCCTGATAGAGTCCTAAATGAGAAAGTGAAAGAACAGGAGTTGCAGAAAAAGGATGAGAAAAGAAAGGGAAGCGAGGAGACAGAGAGACAAAGGCATTATCTCCCATTTTCCTCTGCAGATGACAAGGGTAAAATAATTATTATCACACAAACAATAATCTGTCTTTCCTGTGCCGTCTCCCCTAAGTCGCATCCATAGCTCCAGGCAGATAATATACTGGACTGCCTGAGATGCATTTGAATATTTCTTTGGCAGGAAATCACATTACTGGCTATTAAAAAGTAATTATTTGTACATAAATTCCCTGCAAGTTTGAGCCTAGTCTTGGCAGATGCCTGTGTGTGTGTTTACGTCTGTGTGTGTGTGGGTGTGTGTGTGTGTGGGTGTGTGAGTGTGTGTATGAAGTTCGATGCTAAGGCAGTTAGCGTGTGAGGCGTTGCAGTGTTGTGTTTATTAAAAACGCAGACAGCCTCTCCATCATCAACTCCACACACACTTACACACACACAGACACACACGCACTCTCATACACACACACACACACACTTGGTGTCACTGAAACTATATTTCATAGGGTGGTGCATGATAATGTAATCACCAATACTTAGCATAGACAGTGAGGAAGGGGGGAGGGAGAAAAAGAAGAGAGATTCAAGGAGGAAGAGAAACTGGAAAAAAGAGGAGGAGAGAAAATGGATAGAAGGAGGATAAAAATGACACGACCCATGAGAGAAATGAGACCGACAGAAAAAGAAAAAATCTAACAAAAGTAAAAAAAAAACAGAAGTAGAATGAGAAAGTAAAGGATTAGAGGAAGGAGATGGACATTGGTAGAACCATGGAATGTAGGAGTGATATCAGAAATTCATTGAACAGCAGAATAATTCAGCTGGGTGATGTTTAAATGCAGGCTGCTTGGAAGAATAACAGAAAAAAATGGTGGTGCTGTACACCTAAAAACTCAACACAACTTACAATGTTTTGATATTTATTGGAACATTTTCATTTTGTAGAAGCTCCAGCAACCTTTTCTCTGTTGGCTTCATTAGGCTGCTGTCACTCAGATCGTCCATGTTCTTAAGTGTTCTTAGGATACACAGAACTTTTAGCCTTAATGTAATTGAACATGTGTGTTTGGTGCATCAGCATGAGCTTGATTTTTCAAGTTGCAGTTTGGTCTATGCAATGTTGAAGTGAGAGCAGTATGTATCAGAGCAGCTTAAGTTATCCATCCATTTCTCCACAGAATGTGTTCAGGAACAGTGTTGTGTGTAGGTCATCTTTGTGTTAGCAGCACTCAGAGATCCAAATACAATCACTGAAGATATACAAGCTGTCACATAGTCTGTATACATAACTGTAATGATACAAGGAGATTCATACCTGTCTCATTAGACACATATGTGACACATGACTGAAAAAAAGCATCTGAGACTCCTCATTTGCAGATGAGTTTGAAGGGAAGGCCAAGTAACCTTTGTTTTCATTATTAAACCGTGAGAATAATCTTCTTTTACATGTAACCCAAGTGATGTGAGCGCCTTGACACACTGATAAAAAAATCTAATCTCTCTTCAGTCGACAGGTTAAAAAGAGCTACATAAAAAATAATTGTATGTTTATGACCTTTATTTTCAAATAGTTTTAATTCTGGGGATGCAAAAGGCTCATTTTCAGTACAAGTCCCAGTTGGGTTGTTTGAGGCACAGTGTAGGGACAGTGTGTGTGTATCTACAAGGTGAAACATGCACGGCAGGCTGTGTTAACACTGCAGGGGGCAGAGAGCATACTGTGATGTCTAACTGCAGCTGAGCCAGAGGCCTCAACATGAAGGCTTGACATAAGTCTTGTCACAGCAGTGTTGTATGACTGCGTCTGAGGCTCCCTTTCACACCAGCAAGCCACCAAAGAGTTTATTTTGTCACCTTTGAGATTTTAATATTTTTACTATAATGGACTGACAGTAATTACCAAATGGAGCACCTTGTCTCTACTTGCCTCTCTCTTCCTGTTTTGCCTTTTTACAAATAGCATTGCAGTTAAGTGGTTAATGGTTGAGACAAGCTTCCTGCGGGCATTTAAGTACCAGATTGTGCAGGTTTTGGTTTAAATCAATGTTACTGATCTAGTTCAAAAATTTCCTCCTGCATTTTTATATCTTGCTTTTGATTGTGAATAATGCCAGCTGTCCTCTGTAAACACCACTGCTGACAGGCTACATATATACCCAACCAGAGGACAGAGAAAAAATGCAGTTTTCTGTCAAACACCCTGCCCCACAGCATTGATATTTTTTCAGACATCCTCACACGAGCAACAACAAGCAAGACAAGTGTGTGCAGTCCTACAGTGTCAGATTTATCTGCCACAAAGTAAAGGACAGTACTTAAAATGGACAGGTTATGTGTGACTGTTTTTCTGCAGTGCTTGCCATTGGGTGTTTTTCCATCTAGATCCCCCTCATTAATAGCCTTCATTAATGTTTTATGGATGGATTACTCTGGCACTCTGACTTTGGCTTGGTTTCACCCAAACTTTGGGTCAAAATGACTCTAGATGAGTGCTAGTCTGACTGTGTGTGTGTGTGTGTGTGTGTGTGTGTGTGTGTGTGTGTGTGTATGGTGGGCTTTGGCGTCCTTAAATGTCCTTAAAACTTGTCATTCCTTTGGAATATTCTGGCACTGTGTATACATAATATAGGTGATGTTAATGAAGGGGTTTTAAATGTTGGACTGTGCTGTTTTCTCCCTCTCTGTTCTCATACCATTGTGTGAGGTTGCATATGTGTGTGAGAAAAAATACACAAAGAGAATACAGAGGAAGTTAGCAAGGGGCACCTGGCAATAGCACGCACACCTCAAATAACAACTTAGATAATACAATTTAAAAGAATGGCAACAAGCAATTAAAGTGGGACAGTAAATAAGTGAATGAAACCAAGAGAAAGAGAGAGACAGACACAGAGTTGAAGCTGGCACTGCGTGTCGTCCAGGGTCCTGTTGGATATCATTCAGTTTGGAGGCATGAAAACCGAGCTGGCATTGCTGTGGATAAGCTCTCACACAGCCCCGATGGACGGCCTTGTGCTGTACTTCTGTGTTAAAAGTCACCAACTGGGCAAGTTCATTCTAATCAAATGTAGTTAAATACACATTACGTTTTATCCATTATTGCAGTGAGTAATTACATAATTACAATTACGTAACTAGTAAAATAAATCGGTAGTTAAATCACTCATTAGCTGACATCAAATCCTCCACATACACACACATATGTTACATGTTATCTATATAATATGTGTAAAAGTATGAAAAGAGACATTTAAACATGAAACCTGCCTGCATTTAGAAGGCTTTTACAGACCCTCAAGAGCTAACTTAACGTTTCCATCTCTGTATTACAACTGAAGTGTTTCTTGCATGAGCGCTACTTGGGGTGAGACTCTGCCTCTTCGCCCAGGCTAACCTGAAGCAAATTTGTATGTTCACTAAACACAGAAACCAAAGTGATACCAAACTATTTTGAACACCTGTTAGAACGAGTTGACCCCTCAACTGTCTAACAGTCAGAGTGTTGCTTCAATCAAATAGTGAATTTCAAATTATAATTCTTTACACTTCTCATTACTGGAATAAGTAATCACATTGCTGTAATTCTTACCAGCCCAACGCTAATATTCATATAATACACCTCATTTTGTTTGTGTTGGTCAGTAATATTAATTTAATTTGAGACAGAGACATTATAAATAATAAAGATGATCATTAGTGTTGTAGCCGTTGTTAATTATGATGACAGTGTGCTTGCAGTTTCATGTAATAATCTTGATATATTAACACTAACATATTGAATCTTGTCTCCAAAGAAAGAGATTCAAAGGTGGAGTGGAGAAAGGTTCGTGTCAACAATGTAGTGTACAGTATTTAGAAATAACCTGGCATCCCAATTATAGTCGGGCATCTGGCACCTGATGCTTCCACTGTCTGACTGGGTCAGATGAGCTGATTGGACGCAGGGGAAGTATAGGGTTACTGAGGTATACACACAGGAGGAGACAAACAGATGGACAGATGGATAAATGGACATGGACAGATGTATTGAGACTTCTGCAAAGGCTCCAGGGAAAAGCAGGGGCACATTGAGACTGGCTCTGTTTGTAGACCGGCCAGCCAGGCCTGCAGTTCACAGGGTAGGTGGCTGATTGACTGTCTACAAACACTGTAAACTTTATTATTTGTAAGTATGATTAACAGCAAACATTTCCTGACTATTTTAAAGATTTATTAAACAAGTTCAGGTCACAAGTGTAGATCTAAATAATGCTGCAAATACCCTTACTCCACAGAATTGTTTAAACACCAAAAATTCCCCACCTTAACTCCCTTGTATCATCCTTCTGGTTGATGAATGGAAACCTGTTAGAGCTTGTGTGACCTTGTGAGCTTGTGAGGTCTGGTGCACTATTTTACATGTAACCTCTTTCACTGTCAGATTTCTAGCTTTTTCATTATCTTGCTCTCTTAAAGAGGTAACTTTGCTCAAATTTTTTTTCTGGTGATCACAGGGGCTCCAGCACTGAGAGTCGGGGGACCTCGTTGGCCAGCTTGGTTGTTGGCAACCAGGAACTTGAGGTAGCAGAGACTCCAGGAGGTATTCATGTGATTCTGTCTTCAGACAGCTGGCTCAGCATAAAGTGAGGTGCACGACTTTGACTTGCAGGCTTTGGCAATAGTTCACTTTTGCACTGAAAGCCTCTGCTTGGCCACAGTGTGTGACAAGTCTGGACACAATTGGCTAACTTGTCAGTATAAGATTAATAGGCCAAGGTTGTCTTTGCAAGGTTTCCAGTAGATGAAGAGGAAGCGCTGAGTGGATTATATATTCCTGTTTGGTTACATCCATCTTTTAGCTCCATTAACAAAGGGTGAGACAATCATTCATAGCCTCTTCAGAGTAAATGGGTGCTGTGCAACAGAAAGAAGCTACTGTGGCACAGGTTCTTACCTCCATTGGGCCAAAAACATGGAGATCTGGAATCCATCTGTGCAATTTGGCTGCTGAATGCATGAAACACAAAAACCAAAACATACCTGAAAAAAACATACCTGAAAGATACTTGAACCAGTGTGTCTGAGATGTTAAAGTAATTGAACTACCTGTATTTTACATTTTGTAAGTTTGCGCAAGAGTACAAGAGACATACATTGGCTACATTGTGACACATTAAAATTTCCTAAATGGACACAAAGCTTCATGTGCCATGCTGACTGAGAATGTGGATTTATTAAAATCAATTATGAGGCTTCTGATCGATTAAAAAGGAAAGCTCACCTCATCAGTGCCAACTGGCACTCGATGTCCAGCTTGAACTTGATGCTCATGTCTGTATTTCTACATTTGTCAGCCAAACTGCTAGCCAGTATCTTTTTAACTGGCAAAGACATTATACATAATTGTAGTAATCCTTTAGAAATAGTCTCAACTTAATTGTGAACAGGAGAATGCAGTTTCTCAGCCAATATTGAGTGTATCTGAAAGATCTTGGCCTGTATACACAGTGAAGACTGCTGGGTCTTTGATGTGAAGAGTTTCTCTTTAAACAAAATTTCAAGGTTGATGTTGCTGTTACCACCAGCATTCTTAACCACCAGTTTTCTCCCTTGCATGACTTTGTGTCACAAATAGAGTGTTTGTGTGTTTACATGTCCTGTTGGTAGATCATCAGTCATCCCTTGAGGTCAGGTAGCATTTGGCAGACCACCTAGCATCCTGTTTATCAGAATACACCAGAGTCCTGTGTCATCTTCATATATTTAGACATGACATGACTTATCACATGTTTTCATTTTACATGTTTACATCAAGTTCTTTTAAGCAAGTATATTTCCTGTATGCTTTGTCATTAACTTGTGGTAACCAAATTCAGCAATACATGAACATTTTGTCAATTCTGCAAGGTAGTATGTTTCGATCAGCAGTGCGGTGTCTGTATCAAATTACTACAGAGACCTAAATGCCTTTCCAGATTGTGACTTTAAACCTCACTCAGCAGTGTGCATTAAGTATATGCACTGCCACATAGACACTGTGCCATAATGGTTGAGATATCTGTGAGAATTAAAACCTTTCATCAATATCAGAAACATCCATACCACTTTATGATATACACTTCTGCTCATTAATCATTTCTGTTATATCTAACTAAAGCTGCACTCAGCACTGAGTCTTGCTTATATGTCTGTAAGTACTACAGGTTATGTGTCAAATTATAGCAGAATTTTGGATGATTTTACCACTATATCTTTAAACTCAGAATAAGAAATGTCTTTTTTTGACTATCTGTTCTGCCATTTATAGTGAATAGGGCCACACATAGAAATCCCTGTGGTCAGCTTTGGCATTCAGCATTTGATCCAAGGTGGAGCAGATTGCTGAAATGTTTTATACATCCAATTATACCAGGATACCGTGTCATTTCTAAAGCTGTGGGAGGGAGTTCATCATGTTCCTCAATATTGATTGTCCTGTTGTTTACAATTTGAATAATATATGTGATGTGCAATTGATATTTTTTAAGAGCCAAAGGTAATTTCCCTTCTCTGGCTTCTTTGCAGCACATACAGGAGTGTTGCAGAGAGCACTGCTTTTGGGGCTGCAAGAGCTGCACAAATAGGGTAAGAAGAAACTGTGTAATTAAAAAAAGCATCTGCAAAAGGTGAAATGCAGCCGTAGCTGTGCTGTCAAAGAAAAAAACGAATCTCTATTTTCTTGTAATATTTGCATTCGTACATTTGGTGCAAAATTGGCCCCTTTCCATGCAAATGAGCCTCAAAGTCTAATTCACAAACACCTGTGCTAATAGCCACACAGAGTGAATATTATAGTGTCTTCAGAGAGATGATGGAAACAGCGGCACTTTCATAAGGGGTATAATCCCCCAGACTGTTCAGTCATCATGGCAACAGTGATTGTCTGTAAATACAGTCTGTGAACAATATTTTTTATATAATTGTTTTAAAATTTTTACAGTTACAGCAGCCAAAGTTAGCAATGCTTTAAAGAGGTAGTAGGCTGTGGTTTTCAAAACATACTCCAAAAACAACTAGTTTGAGCTTTGAATGATCTGACAAAGAAATAAAGAAAACTGGAAATTAACCACAGTCTCCTCATGTGGAACTGCTAGAGCTACTCACTCAAAACCAGTAAAACCTTTAGTCGAGATTAAGTATTCACCACATGAATAATTTTAGATGCAATAAAAGGAAAATTGTACTCAGCTTTAAAACTTTAAAGGTATGTATAAGTTGTAGTGACATTAGTTAAATATATTTGTGAACTAACCTAAAGACGGAGCAAATAGCTGTTGCAAATAAAGTGCAATACAGCTGCAGTCAATTCTCTGTGAATTTGCCTCACATATCACATTGAAACTCATTCACTTCACTTGAATAAGCTGTAATATGTGTTCTATCCTGTTGCACCCTTGTTTTTGACTTTTTGCAAATGAAAAATGGTCTGAATTTCTCCAGAGTTTTTCTTAAGTTGGTGGTAAGATGTAATAGTTTTGCAACATGTTAACTGTTTTTGATTTTGGCTGCGAAAACCACTCTTATATCTCTGAGGTAAGTATGAAGCTGGAGCCAAGATAAGAATAACTTTACTTAGCATAAAGGCTGTAAGCAGGTGGAAACACTCTGAAATCTCTTAATAGTGCCTATAAGGGTGATAATAAACACATTGTTGGTTGTTAAAACTTTACCAGGATGTGTTTCTTAGCTGGTGCTTAGCAACTGTTTTTTTTTTTAGCTATGCTAGATATGTCTGTATGATTCCAGTCTTATGGCTAAGCTAGCCTGAGCACATTCAATTTCCAGCTCCCAAGTTTCCCAAGCTTTTGTCCCAGCTTTCCAAGTTATTATGGCACAAAAGAGAAGTTCAGCCACTGAAGAAAGCAAATTGATAGGATTTAAGAATACTATATCAGTCACAATTGTGCTTAAGTAAAGTTTAAGAATAGCAATAAATAATCTCATCAAGTCATGGTCAGAATAGACAAATAACATCTGTCTTTATCCTAAAAGTGAACTTAGTTCTTACAAATTCAGTTTTTTAGTTTATTTATTTTCAGTTGTGTGTTTGGTTGTGTCTGTAATTTCTTAGTTCCACTTTTTATTTATATTTTAGATTGCTTTTATTTTTTAATGGGGACATCAGGAACCTCTTTGTGGAAGCTAATGGGGATCTGAGAAAAGCAAAGAGGATAAATAATTGCCCTCTTTACTTCAGGATCCATTCGACTCCTGTGTCATCTTAAAATGCTGAAAGAAATCAAGTTTTGCACAACGTCAACTACACCTTTCATATTTGTCTGTCTGTTAATGTTTGTCTATGTATGTTGTGTGTATCTGTGTGTGTTTGGCAGCAGGAAGTGCTGACATTTGGAGAAGCCAATGAGGGCTGCAATTACCACGCTAAGCAAAACAATTAGTACACACTCTCCACACAGCTAGCTCTCTCAGTGTGTGTGTGTATGTGTGTGTGTCTGTGTGTGTCCCTGTCTGTGTTTCTCTCACCTTAAAGGGAAACTGTATGCCTTCCTTGGAAATTCACTTGTGTTTTT
>JAPZDY010000023.1:1597639-1609947 GCA_029783645.1 Ctenochaetus hawaiiensis | reverse complement strand
TGTTTATGACTTTAATATCTTAAATTGGATCTTTCATTTCAAACACTCACTTCCCCATTTTATCATAGCACACTGGTTCTTAAAAAAAGTATGGACTTACCCTGGCTGTGCCTGGCCTTATGATCAATTTATGCCCAGAGAAATTAAAATGTTAATATCTCAAAAACAAGCCAAGTAAATCAATAAAACCAAAAAAAACTTCTGACCTTTTTTTACATCCACAGAAGAAAATCTGGAGGTCAATATCCTGCTCTAAGCCACATTTAATAGCTAAACAGTTGTTAAAATGTTTTCATGTTGAATTGTTTTGCTCATGTATGCAACTGTTAGATCTAACACGTGCATCTTTTCCCTGATGCACACACAAACACGTAAACAAACACACACACATGAACACACACAGTATATGGAAATGCACCGTCATCCACTATAAAGAAATCAACACCACTTTTTCAGTTGTCATTATATAAACTTTATTCAGTATTTCATGAATAACTAACTTTGTTGGTGACTTTAAATTTACATGTTGCAGCACTCGACACGCTTCTGCCACCAATTAAGACAGAAAGTTGTAACTTTAACACTAAGTACGTTCAGTAAGATAGGTAGCAAGTTAGCTTCCTGGAAATACACAATTAGCTTTGTGTTACACAAATATGCACACACACACACACACACACACACACACACACACTCACACACACACACACACACTCACACAGACTAAGACACATCCAATCTGTGCAGCCTTTTTTCTTTTCCCTTGATAATAAATAGCTGCTCCGAGAACAAGCTAGGCTTAACTTTCTGGGAGAAATAAAGTGCTAGTAAACTGTTAGCACTATGTATATGTGTGTTTGTGCGTGTGTGTATGCATGTGTGTGTGCGTGCGTGTGTGTGTGTAAACTGCTAACACAGCATTCAGTGAACAAGAGCTAATGGAAATTTATCCCCCTCTCTATTCCTACTTCTCATTTGGAACTTTATTTCCTTGCTGTTTTCTCTCTCTGTCACTGTTTTACTGACAGAATCCAGCTGTCTCTGTTCCTCTACAAGTCTTCAATGAATCTTGTGTTCATTTTTTTCTGTGACTTTTTCTCTCGACATACTAGTTGGACTAGTTTGTGCGGCTTTTCAGTCATGGTGGTTGAACTTATGCCACCTGTTCTGTTTTTATGCACTCCAATGTGGAAACAACATTTTCTCTGCAGCATGGGGCTGCACCATCTAAAACAGACCTAAAAGCAGGTCTTTCAATATATATAAACAAATTTAATCAAACTGGCTGTGAGGTGACTCATGCTTTCACCCATCTGTTTTATTAGTCAGCTCAAGAGAGGCCATATCCAGCAGTAATAATGTGAGTAAGACAGCAGCTAAAATAAGTATAAAGGCTAGTCTTCACTACCAGTTTTAAAAAACAGGATTACTTCATTACTTAATGATTAAAATAATTTGTATAACGATATGTTAGAATGCAAATAATAAAGCGCATAGCTATGTGAAAAAAAGTTTAAACTGCATTTCAAATGCAAGGAAATGTGTGCAGTGTATTATACCTAAATTATGGTGCAGTCCTTGAATTTTTAAAACAACCAATACCTGACACAGTCATACATTGTTTATGTGAGATTTTTTCTTTTCCTTTAGGCTGACAGTAAGGCTGACAGCTAGTTAGTTAGACTACCTGAAGTTAAATATGCAAATATATTGCAAGGTTAAGCGTTGAAATAAAGGGATAAAAATGCACTAAAGCAGTAATGGCACAGCATATACACAGACAAAGACAATCTGGCTTGACTCGCCACATCCTGAGTGATGCATAGTGGTGTATCAGTGTCATTCATTCATCATTTTAATGTGCATATAAATACAGTCAACATCATCATAAAATCTAGCTTTTCCTTAGTGTATTCACCTACTAGTGTCATATGCATATATCTCTACATGTGTGTCACTCCTCCCTCTGTAAGGTATTTGGTGTGTGAGGCTCCTCTTGACAGGCCTCAGGGGGGGTTTATCTTGATTATGGAAACTCTTCCTGCTTCAGCAGTGGCTGCACAGTCCAGCCTGCAGGACACATCGGATCAGAAGGTGAGCCAGGAAGACTAGGAGCATGAGAGGGAAGCGGAAAAAAGCCTGAGGCGGGGGGGCATCAGGGCTTACCTGTACCCACGGTCCACTTTTAAAACACACAGACAGTCAGAATCTCATCATAGGCCCAGTAAATCCAACTTAATTGACTTCAAATCTGGGTATGACACTCCTCAGCCTCACACACCAGTTTACCATCCACCCAAACTCTCCTGCCTGCACTAAATACTAAATCTTTCGTCGCCTTTTTTCTCATGGAGCTAGACTGTCAGGATGTTTTGTTTTTCCTCTCATCCTCTTTATCATTGTCTTTGTTTTCAAGAGTACTTTTTTTCACTGTCTTCTTCATCTCAATTTTTGTATTTTCCTTCCATATTTGTTCTCATTTATCCTTCTAACTTTTACTTTTGTGTTTTTCTAATTTCTTTTCATATCTTCCTTCAACGTAAGGCAGTTGTGATCTTTTATCTATCTCATTTGTGTTGATAATGGTCATTCTTGTGAACATGATCTATCTGTCTGTCTGCCTGCCTGCCTGCCTGTCTGTCTGTCTGTCTGTCTGTCCCCGTGTTGCTGGCCTGTCTTTGTTTTGCAGGATCATGGTCAGGGGGACGGTGATAATCAGCTTCATGAGCCACACCTGGGCCTCGTGTGGTTCTCTTTATAAGGCTCACCACCACCTTCCCACAGAGAGCCCTTTCCAATCGCGGATGCAGCTGCTGCTCTGTTTTGTTTGTTCCAGACATTTCTATGCACCCACACATGCTTACATTAATGATTATTAACTTGCACGTTTTCTCAGTTTTCAAACTTGCCCAGTCGTCCATCTTTGTCTCAGCCTACCCAGCTATCTATTGATTTTTATGGAGGTGGCATTTTAAATGTCTCATAACAGGACAATCTTGTTTTTCTGATATTTTCTCACTGTCAAATTCAATTGATAACATATTTGGGAAACACACACTAGTACACATCATGCTTTTAGTAAAAAGAGGCCTATGAAGCAAAAAGATGACAGATTTAACGGAAATTATTGCATACTTTTGGCCTTAAAATGAGTCTGTAGGGATGCATGTGTGTGTGGGGGTGCATTTGGCATGCATGTGTGTGTGCGCTGGTCTCCGTGTAAATGAGTACTGGTTGTGTTTTGATGGAGAGAGTGATTCATTAATATTTATGAAGAGAGAAAAACATCAACGGAACACTTGACTCTGCCCTCACAGGAAAAGACTGGCATCAATTGTGTGTGTGTGTGTGTATGCCCATGTGCATGTGTGTCTGTGCTGTTGAGAGCAAGACAGAGAAGTACTGAGTGTCTGTCTGCTTGTCTGCATCGAGCTGCTACAAGATCTAGTTTTCTTACTGTTCAGATATCAAGCAAAAATCTTCCAACAGCTAAAATGATGACACACACACATACGATTTGGACTTGTGTCCCTGGTTTTTGCCGCATTAAGTGTAAAAAACTCTATTTAGGCAAGACAATGTCAGTTGATCTGTCTGTATTTTCTTTTTTTCCCCAATACTTTGGTCTCAGCAAACGTTAATAGCCAAGACTAAAACTCAACATGTTAGCAACTCTTTAATGCTTTAGTTAAGATGGCCCTACACTTAAGGATTATTCAGCAATTTTTTTAATGGTTTTTTAGATTATCTGTCCCAATTATCCTGTTGTGTGAAGGGTTTACGACATGATCTTAATGTAACCGACTGTATCAAAATCTCCCTAAAAATATTAAATATGTTTGATACTTACATTTTAAAGTCTAAAAAGAAATGCAGAAGCAACAGTTATAGAATTGTTTTTCATTTTTTTCTTTTCAGTGCAACAACTGCGTTTGGCTAAAGACAACAGGTTGCCGCCATTTTTGTTTTTGTCTTGAGTCTCTTTGGTTACACAAGTCTCTGTGAGCTTCCATCGAAACACCAAGTGTGTGGTCCTGTGTCTTTACAAGTCATCTTGTGTGTGTGTGTTCCTAAGTTTAAAATATTAAAAAATGGTCAAATATGTCTGTGATTGTCAACATTAAAAAAAAAAACCTTTAAGATTTAAAAATCCTTTAGTTGGCACCAGGCATTATGAAAGCTAATTGCAGCACACTAAAAATCTCACAATGACAGATCTGTAATGTTTACTATTTAAAGATAATTAATCTTACTGTCTTGTGATCTCTCTGACATTTCCTCTTAAGCCATAATCAGTTACATTTCTGCACTTCTAAAATAACTTTAATAAGCAATTTAAAAATAAAAATGTACTGAGCACATTCAGGGAGATGAACCCTTTTAACTGAATGACCCAGTTTGGCATTTCCTACATGGCTCTTAGAAGATGAATCATCAGTTTGTAGATCATTCTCTCTCATACTTTTACACTGTTTAAGCTTTGCAGGACGATTGCTACCAGTGAAGTTTTGTGTTGTTTGTGACAAACTGGAGATGGGGAAGGTCAAACCATGTAATTTCAACAGGGATTCAAAAGCTAAACTAATTTTAAATGCATCTCCTTGTGCAGTGTTAAGGAACAATCTTATAAATTATATGTATGAATGAAATGTTAATGTAAAGTGTATTTATGCAAATCATCTGGTAATCATGGCAAAACAGGTGCCATTGTATTTTTTGCTGATCATTCAGAACAATGAAAAAGGATTCAAACTGAGGTTTGTTGTGTTTGTGTCCTGATCCACCTGTTTTGGTCGCTCATAATTGTTTATGATTAGTTTTAAAAAAATGTTATATTTGCTTATATTTTCTAATGTATACCAATGTTTTGGTATACATTAGATGAGGCCAATGTTCTGTCAGTCCTTCAGCTTAGTCAGTGGTCATGATGACTGCATGAAGGTAAAAAGACAAGTTACATTTTGTGTTTTTGATTCTCAACTCTTCTCCTTTCAACTTGATTTCCCTTCTTCTCAGCTGTCACCTTCTATCCCAGCTGTGTGTGTGTGTGTGTGTGTGTGTGTGTGTGTGTGTGTGTGTGTGTGTGTGTAAGTGTGCGTGGAGGACATATAGAGGAGAGCTGCGCACACCTGCACAGTGTGAACAGTCCACAGGGAAGAACGGAAGATCGGTAGTGCACAGCTGTCTCTCTCTTTCTCTTTCTCTCCCCAATACACACACACACACGCACACACATGCACACACACGCATTCTCACTCACATAAACATATGCTCACACAGGTAAAATACAGAAAAAGTATAAAGAGACAAAACTGAGTGTTCAAGAGAAAACTGTTCTTTTATGCAAACTGGAGAAATTCAGGAGGTGCGTTTCTGTGTGTGTGCGTGTGTGTTTACTTGGATTCATTAGTCATGCAGGCAGTGTGGGTCAGCTGTCAGTGAGTTCTGACACCCCACTGTCAATGGGCAGTGATGGAAAAGCTGACACACACTCACACAAACATCTCTGAGTGCTGCAGGACAAGCATGTTGAGAGATCAGATGGCTGGTATATTTTACTCTCTGGTTGAGGACAGCTATGGAAACTCATGGGACAGAAAAGGACACTTTGTCTGGACAGTATGTCAGAATGTGAGCTGTCAATGAATCCCACAATTTTAAGTCACACATAAGCTGCAAAATTACTGCCAGTTAGATGAGTCTAAATTAAACTAAACTAAAACATCTAAAACTTTAAAAGAGATGCTGATCAACATGTTCACATAAAAAAAGAGTGTGTCAGCAAATGTTGCTAGCCATCATGTCTTGCCTTCATGAAACCATTTTCAAACAATATGATTTTTAAAATTAGGACCATTACGTTCTGAACCCCCATCTGTTCATTTAGTCTTCACCACATTTTCTCACTTCTTCATTATCCATCTTTTTGCAAAGCTTTTTCACATCCAAAGCACATTTATCCCATTGAATGAACCAGTGTGAAATGTAATACAGATTTTGCCCAGTTAAAGCAACAGGCCTTTTTGCAACACACTTTTTGAATGGTAATTGTTGTGTTTTAGAGCAGCTTTTAGGCATTTTTTCAGCTTTGGGTAGAGCCAGGCTTTCCTTCAGCTCCTGGCTCTGGCTTAATATTTAGCTACAGACCCCAGTGTATTGATCTTCTATTATATCTGTTAGCAAAAGAGTGAGGAAATGAAACTAATCTTTCAATTGTCTCAGTAACCAACACCAGAAAAGTAGTGTGCACGAAGGCACTGCCCTTGGAAATTGAATACAGCCATTGTTAACATCATAAATTTCACTTTTCTTTGTCAGAATATTCAACTTTCAATAATAAGTGCTAAAGTAGACACTTAGTCATCTTAGAATCCATCCATTCATGAACTATGGTTAGCTCTGTGTATAATAAATACTTCAACAGAGAGTTAACAATTTTCAAATATGAACAGTCTCACAAAATTAAGATCTATTCTTTGGCTATCATACTAGATTTCATGACATTAAGCGAAATGTGCACTAATATGATGACAACAAATAGATATTGTTTGTTTGTGTGATTAACAGTGATCTGTGTACACAATAAATTTAGATTAGGTGATGAGAGTTAACAAAAGACAATGAGAGTGTGAAGGAGAGAGGACTCAGTGGGTGAAGCTGGCTTGAATGTTCCTCCTGCTGCCAAATCACACATTTCTCTCCTCCATTGCCATCCGCTGCTTCTTTTAATCCATCCCCCTCTCTGTCTCTTCCTCCTTCTCTTCTAATCAGCGTCCTGCACCTTCCCATTGAATTTATCTCTATTTATGTCTCACACCATCACTTCTGTAATCCTTTTATTTAATTCTCCTCCACTTCATCTCCTTTCCACACTGACCTGTAGCTATTTTTTTTTAAATATACTCTTTAAACCATTCTCCTACTTTCCTCTTACCTGCCTCACCTTCAGTTATTTTATTAGTTTACTCAATTTTATTTACTATAACTCCTCACACTTTTAACTTTCAGTGTTGTAAATGTTTATATTTGCTGTACGGTCATCTTACTTTCTGCAGTCTTGTATTAAGAGTGTCGAAGGTGACAAAAATAAAAATTTGAAGTTTTTATACACGTACAGGGTCAAATCTTATGTTTAGAAATATATACATATAATTGGTCCTCATGCGATTAAGCACAGATGTATGTGTGTTTGTGTACCTGAGTGTGTACAATAGGTGTTATTGTGTGTGAGGAAGTGAGGCAGGACAGAGTAACAAGAAGGGAGTGTGAAATGTTGATTGTGTGACCAGTGCTAATTAGCTTCACAGAACTCTCCACCCTCCTATTCTCCTGGGAGGAGGAGGGATGGAGAGAGAGACGACAGTAGAGCCAAAGTACAGGAAAATGGCACCATCATTAATCGGTAAAATCTGAAGCTCTCACCTTTTATTTATGTAGATAATTTGAATGCTGAAACAGCAGACAAAAATAGATGTTTCAGGTGGGGAAAAAACAGAAAAACACTGTTAGGATAATATGGTGGTAGAAGATAAAGCTGTTACTACAGTGTTTTACACCAATAAAAGTAAACTTGTCCAAAACAGAAATAAGTTATCTTAAAGTTAAAGAGTGGATTTGCTTTGTCTGAGTTTGTTTTTTCTCTCTAAGATTTTTTACCACTAACTGAAAAACATATTATGCCACTGGATTTTTCTAAAAAAAATAAAAATAAAAAAAAATCCAAGGATAGGTCAAGAGTGTATGAACAAAAAAAATAAACACTGTCCATATTTATTTTTGGCCACAAGTCATCTGTAAAAGAATGTGATTAATTTAGACTCTTAATGGTTAGTTTTAAAAATGTTATAAAACTTGCTACCTTTTTATTACACACATTACTGATCTGAAATTTATGTCTACAATACCCACAATGCAACTTGTCCGCCAACATTTCAGTTGGAGCTTCAGGTGTGTTAAACCTGTAGCAGCAGAGAGGAGGAGCCGGCTACAGATGTCATTCAGGTTTTGTTCACAATCTTATTTGATCTTTTCCACTGATCTGTGTGCAACATTACAGCAATTTGTTGGCTTGCAAGTTCATTTGGAGTGTTGAAACTTTCCTCCCTTAAAAAAAATGGTTGTGTTGTGTGCCTTGCTCTATCAGGAAATGTGTTATGTTAGCTTGGTTCAGGTCAGTACATCTCTAGCTCAGCTCAGTTCAAGGTGAAAGGGTTGAAAAGGAAAGTTAATGTCAGCCCATTATACAGAAACCACATCCATCCTGCATTACTTTACACATATTTTGTCCTCTGCACACACACACACACACAAACATTTGAGCACACTTACACATGCATGCCAGTGCACTGACACATACTGACATATAAATATACACAACCAAGCAAGGACACCAAAAAGTTGACGCACACACATTCACATACCCTTCAACCCTGCACATCACGCCTCCCTGTCAGGTCAGCCTTTAATGATGCTGAAGAGAGAGAGAGAGAGAGAGGGAGACAGAAAGACAGGAGGAGCGAGTGTGAAATGGTGTGAAATACTGCTTCTCCAAATGAAGTTGAGGTCATCCATTTTTAGGCAGGGAGGGAGGGATGGAGGGGAGAGTCAAGGGGAGGGGGGGAGGGACGTAAATTCTGAATGCAGCATGTTTTTAAAGAGAGAAATCTGCATAAATTCTGGCAGATGATTGGCAGGAGAGGGCGTGGAGGGAAAGAAGAACAAGGAGCCAGAAGGAGACAAACATGAAGGAAGTGAGACTAAGAGATGCTGTGATTTTGTAAACACCTCAATATTTCATTGGTAGTAAGCAAGTGCTTTCTGGAGGCTAAACTGGGTAACTGAGAATGTTAAAACCAATTTCAGCACAGACAAATACTTGGAGCCTCAACTCTTAATCATAGTATATGTTTTCAAACACTGGACATTGAAACAGACTTCTCAAAACTTTATTGTGCATTGTATACGAGAACCACTAGAAAGGGGTTCAGTTCATATTTTTAGACTGCAGCCTCTGTTGGGTGATATTATTTCATTATTTTTTTCTCAGATAAGGTTAAGCAGCTCAACCTGCATTATTTGTCCACCTTGAACTAAATGTAATAATGGGCCAAGAGTCCATAGTATATCAGCAGTTCTTTGAGGTCAACCTGCTGGTAACAAAAGGTTAAGAGTCAGGAAAAGTTATACATTGTCTCAGAGCCATGACTGTCGGCACCAAAATCCATCAATTTGATGTTGTGATATGTTAATTGATATGTGAAAGTGGCACAGTTAGGATATTATCAAAGTAATTCATCCTCAGGTCAGGATGGATATCTGAATCCAGTTTAATGGTAATCTGAGCCCAGTCTCATTCCCAGTGTTTCAGATACTCATGCTTTGTCACTCCCAGCATTTCATACAGACACAGAAGGCACCCTTTAGCGTCTCCTCTCAAAGTCCAAAGTAAGTGCTTAAAATGTTCAACCAATAATCTTTTCCTTAACCTAACCAACCGTGTCTAGATCTTTTCCAAAGTCTTACCTTGTATTTTTTCCTTAAACCTTATCAAAGTGCAACCCTTCAAGGAAAATCGTATGTTTACAGAGAACAAAATAAGGTGTTAGAAATTCTTTATGACAGGATGGCTTTGCTCGTCTGAAAGAGTTTTGACTTTATGACGGTACTGGATAAAGGCTCGAGGCATCAGTAAAGATATTAAGGTTTTAGGGGAACAATAAATTAGACCACATGCCACAGATTCCACACATATCATGGACTTAACCAATCAGTTGCCTAAATATTTTGCTCAAAATGACAAAAGTAAACCTTGTGATGGCGCTAGAGAGAAAATCAGATGTCACCAAACTCATAAAATTGGTCTACTGCAGACAAAGAATGTCTTTGCCAAATTTCATGTCAATCCATCTAGTGCTTGTTTGGATATTTCAGTTGAGACCAAAGTGCTGAACAATCAGCATTGAACCACTAGCAAGGCTATTAATCATTAAATACAAACTGACAGTGTATGATTCAAATGACAGAAGTATTTTTCTTTTATAACTTTTACTGTTTCGACATCTTCATCTTCTATCATGTACATTATCTGATAACAGATGTTCTAGTTAAAGCAACTAGTGTCCACAGCAGGAAGATGTTCATATATTTTGTTCCTTCATCAGCAATTTGCTGGCTGAGTGAACACTGTGCACCATGCTGTGGCAAGTGGAGTACATCTACTTTCACAACCTTGAACTACTGCAATATTGAGCTGTAATGTGGAAATGTGACAAGCTTTTAAGGCAATTCAATATGAACTTAATTTACAACACTGTTTTTTTTTACCAGCAGTTTCTTAAAAGTATTAAATCATCCACTCAGGGTATAGAGGCCGCAAATTGAGAACAACTGGATCAAACATTTTTCCCAGTGAATGAAAAGTGTTTTTTTTTTCCGGTACATTCCGGAAAAATCTTTGGATATGACCCCCATATGTTGTTACCTTGAACCAACACGTCCTTGTAAAGGACATACTTGAAATGCCTGAGTACCTCACAAAGCAACATTTTCCCCTCTTCTGGTTCACAACTGGTGCTTTGACTTGTTTTCCCTCTGTATACAGTATTTATATCTCCCTTTTAGAGATTAAAGTAAATAAATTAAAAAGAAATCAAAAAGAAAAACGGCAAGCATATGACAATGAGAAGCTTGTTTTATAATTATTTCATCTAGAGTACTTCTTGCCACTGTAAAGTTGTTTGAAAAAAGAAGGAATAAAATGAGATGCAACTGTTTATCTCCATTACATGAAACTTGTCTGACCAATAAAAATTAAAAGGGGATTTGCTCTATTAACAAGCCTTTGATAGAAGGTACATGGTAACACAGGCAAATAGAAATTGAGGTCTCTCACAGAGCTTTTTGAGTGCTGTTTTTCTTCCATGTTGGGGAACAGTTGCTATTTGATAGTTGCAGTCTTTGAGGAAGATGCTCCTGCTGACAGACAGCTGCTGGGCGACAACAACTAAGCATTACAAATGTGGCAGATTATGTCCTACATTCTGCTCACAACACAAAGGCACTGATAAAAAAAAAGAAACTTTAAAAAGCCTGTGACTTTTTTTTTTGTACACCTGTGTGTCTCTCTTCAAAAAAACTATCAGATTGAACATGAGTGTTGCAGCGGTAAAAGCCCAAGTGACAGGCTAGTCAGGTGATACATGAGGAATGTTCCCATTGGTTTTTTCACTCGCCTCAACTAACCTTCTACAGTTTCCCTGAGGGCATGCCCGGCCTGTCTGTATTACTATTGCTGGACATTACTGAAAGGCTAATGTCCATCATTCCTCTATTAGCCTTTTCACTAACTTCTTCTCTTCCCACAAGATTATTAGCTGCTTCTTCAAAGAGAACAGGATCACCAGGCAGTTGACTAAAAATGTATTTTATTACTATTACATAAAGCTTTTTAGTCAATTTTGAATTTTACGGGGGGAGCATCGGGACAACAACTGTGTGAGCTGTATGTCTGAATAAAAATGTCCAAATCATCGTTTCCAAGCTTTCCAGTATGTAGTTTGTGTTTTGTACAATTGAGCCCATGTGTGAAGTGTCTAATGTCAGCAAGTAAGTCGATGTGTTCATGTTCTTATTCTGTTACAGAAACAATCACCAAACAGGTCATTTAAGAACCTCTACTGCCATCATGTCATGCCACCTGGACTCTCTCCCCCAAGCACGCTTAAACCCCAAGAATTTCCAGCATGTGAGAATGCATCTGACATGAACAATCCCTAGCCGTGGGTCACATGTGTGAAAAGGCAGTTTAATACTGGATTATCAGGGCTCATTAATCCTGTGATTCCTGTTTTCCAACCTTGTTTTATGTCAAGTGGCATTTAATGTTCTATTCTTGAAAAGCATCGCAAAGCAAATGCTGCTGAAAATGCCACATATTGTCATTACTGTCTAAGTACTTCAGCAGCATTTTATATATTTCTATTGTCACTGAAAAATGAATAGAAACTTTCTTTAACTAACTGTTAACACACAAGCTGCCAATTTCTCTGTTTTGACACTGCATTGCTCAAACAATGTACAGATTTCCTTGAGGAGTGTTTTTTTCCATTAGAAGGCAAAAATGTTATTAATCATAACCTAGAAGCTAAATTCTTCTACCGGCATTTTGTTTCCAGTATCAAATGGTTACAGGTGCAATACCACCACCCTCTGGACTCGAATATGGGATATCCTGATTAGCATGTAGCCTAAGTGGAACAAGATTTGCAGTCTACCTAAAAGAGACACACACGCAAATATATATATGTGTA
>JAPZDY010000023.1:1548775-1563033 GCA_029783645.1 Ctenochaetus hawaiiensis | reverse complement strand
TGTACAAATCACGTCATCAAGTTTATCACTAAATTTAATTGTCTTCTGGTATTTTAAATACTTTCTGAGTGTATTAGACATCATAACATATTACAGCAAGCACATTAAACACTTATAACGCTAATAGATTATCAATACAATGAACTTGATGAGATAAACAATAAAACATTGCTCATATTAGTCCACTGCGATTTCTTACTCCAGTAATCTGTCTGTCAGTATCTAATTGTGCTGATATGATGTGATATACGCAAGGAGCCAATGTTTCCCTCTAGATTTCTATTTTTCAATAAAAATAGGCATGTGCGGAGTGGTTCTCTGTGGCTCAAAGCATATGGGCCTGCCAACAGAGGATGAGAGGGAGAGAGATAAATTTATATGCAAGACAGAAAAAGGATAGCCAGACAGGCAAAAATTAGGAGAGTACGAGAGTTGCCAAGATTAAAAAAGAGATATATCAAGAGTGGAAGAGGAGGAGAGGAGAGAGAAAGAAGAGGAAATCAAGACATAGTGAAACTGACAAATAAATGAGGAGAGAAAAGAGAGATTTGTAATTATAAGCAGAAGGACAAACTGGGCCTGTGCTAAAAAAAAGATAAACAGAAATATATATTGATATTACCAGACAGAACGGATTATTAGATAAAAAAGAAAGCAATAAAGAATGAAGAGGAAAATCTGTAAACTGGATGAGAAACTAAATATGTGTGAGCACTGAAAAAAGTGTAATAGGCGGAAAGATGGACAGGTGGAGGCAAAAAAGAGGCTGTGGCAGGATGAGACAGTGAAAAATGACATACTTGACATTTACCTTCCATATTCTTCAGTAAATAGGAAGAGGAGTGAGACAGAAAGGGAGAGGTGTGAATGAATATGTGACTGTTACCGCACAGCTGTATAAATATTGAATATATGCTGGACCTCATAATCCATCTACTACTCTCCTCCACAAGAGGAGCAGTCTTCACATCTGAGAATCTCATGCTTTCTCCTCTGAGACTCATTCCAGTTTAGCAATAATATTGCACTCATTTCCTATGAAGTCAAAAAATTTGTGTCATTTCACAATAGTGGAGCTCTGTGGGTTCTATTTTTGTCATGTAAGAGCAGCACAAAAGCAGGTCTAACTTCTGCAAGTGTGGTTTTAGCTCAAAAATGACACCAAAATTGCACTGAACAAGCATATTTTTACCAACACACCCCATTGCTGTGCCAATTCATCCATCCATCCTGAGGTAGTCTGGTTCACGTTGAGCCGCAAAAATAGCAACTCAACGCAAATACAGAAAAGCCCTTTATGCTGTGCAAAAATAAAAATATGCTTGAGGTGCTTACATCTGCTTTGTGTCTGTGTGAAAATAAGACCCGGTTTAAATTGCCACTTTTTTTTTTTTTTTTTTTTTTTTTGACCATTTATATATGTGGTTTATCTGTCAGTGCTTACACATAATACATTCAGGCACAGTATAAAATCTGATGTTTTGGCTATTTAGAGCCCATAATACATCACTGTAGCATTGTTCACGCAATGGAAGAAGATGAACTGGTAAGCTGTTTCATCTCATTTGTTGACTTTTAATTTGAAGAAGAAATACTGAAAATAACAGTGAAACTCACATAACTGTGGCCTAACTTAATCATTGTAAACAGCTAGTTTTGCTCTGTACAAAAACAAAAACTCCACTCACCGGCACCTCCAAAGCTCTTAACCTTCAGACAGAGCCAGAGTAGCTGTTTTTTTTTTTTTTTCAATTTTCAGTCTTTATTTTAAGTTAAACAGACTGTCTCCTTGCTGCATGTTTACTGAGCAGATAAGAGTAGTGGAGTGCATTTTCAACAATATGATACTATTGCTTTAAGGAACGGTTAAGGACAGGCATCTACCCATAGCTAAGAGTGTGGTGATGATTGAGTGTCAATTAGTGTTAATTGCAAGTCTGCGACACCACAAAAACTTGTGTCAGATGTGCCACACACTGATTCATCACCCCGATCTGCTGCTTTGGTCCTGAACGTTTTTATTGAAAGTTAAATGTAAAGGTTCAGAAATGTTCACATGTTTGTAGCTTTGTTTTATTTTGCAACACTGGACCTTTTTCTTGACTGATCATTGTACATTGGTTGGTCATATTTCTGTGACATGCAGTTAAGTCAGATTTTTGGTGTCTTTTTGCAGTTTTTAATTTTCGGTATTGGTTCCTATATGACTCAAAAAAACCAAAAGCTCCACTTAACTCCTATATTCAGCTGACAAAAGGCAGAACATCTGCTTTGACATCACTGTGTGGGGTAAGCAGAAACACAATGCACAATGTTTCAGTCCATAGAGAACACTTAAGCAGCAGTTTTCATTTGCGTCATTCACTGTTGAAGTATCTGTAAAGAATTAAATAGACAAACTTGAATGTTGTTGTTTTTTTTAACCGCCTTCTGAAGCATCATAAAAAATAAACCCAAAGGAAAAAAAACAGATTTTAAACAGCAACACCTACCATGTTTGTTTGTGCTGACAATAGACTGGCTCGTCCCCCTGCTGACTTTCTCGTCTGGCTTGAACATTAAATAAAAAAAGATGTCATCTAATCACAACATTCATAACCATAAACAGCACTGCATAAAAAGCTTGAATCATTTGTAATACAGGGAGAATATTTAAGGGCTGGATAAATATAGGTAACTATCGGTATATATTTTTACATTCCTCAGTGTTTCTGTCTTTACAGACACGTGTATTTGTAAAATGAGAGTGTGTAACACTGTGTGTAAGTAACTATGTGTATGTAAGTGTCAGTGTGTTGTTTACCCTCCTAGGAGAGGTGACTAATCACTGATTCAGCAGAAATGTCCAGCGTGGGATGAACTCTCTCAGCGGTCATACAGAAGCACACACACACAAACACACACACACACACACAAAACCCATAGTCCCATTCTACCTCCCTCCCAGATCGTAACACGTACACAACCTCTGTCACACACTCTCACAAAACCACATCTCTCTATTTTTTTTTCTCCTGAAGTCTTCAATAATTTTCTGTATTTTTAACCTCACCTCGCTCCCTGCAAGCCTCAATTCTTTGCTGTCTCTCTGTCTGTATAGTCTCTCTCTCCACTAAAGCAGAAAACCAGACTGGCCTGAGGCTGACATGATTCTCCCACTGTGAACACAGTGTGTGAAGGCATTTTTATCATCCTCCCTGAATGTTTGCTTTCTGTTTCCACTGTGAGTGTGGGTGTTTGAATGTGTATTCATGCATACAGTATCAAGTCCATTCATGACCATCTAAGTGTTTGTGCGTGCTGTTCTCACAAACTGTGTGTCTTCTCTGGAGTTGGTTTAGCGAACTGATTAATTACTTACAACTGTGAAGCTTTTATCTTGTAACACTACATTTGCAACACTAATGGTATGTTAAGATGCAACTAAATTCATCTGTATTTGTTCAACCAACAGTTCTCTTTTATTTGTTTGTCTGAACTGTTTGTCACATTACACTAAAATTGCAAACAGACAGTAAGATACTATATGTAGCTGTCACTTATACCTCAGACCTTTGAATACAGAATGCATACTGTTCTACTGAAGTGAAAATGACAAGATACAACATGATAATATGATATTCCTCACACTGTCACATGATGTTAATCTAACCCAGTGCTAAGAGTAAAAGTAACTTTTTTCTCCTTATTCTGGTATTATTGCAGTGACCTGCAAAGACTTTGTCTAAGCTAAATGAAATATTAAGATTACATTGTTGTATCTATTGATAATTTCTACATTTTTGTAATTTAGTGTTTTATAATGTTATGATTTTAAACTTGTTTTTTGTTGTTTTTTGACTGATTGCAGCAGATTGCAACCTGTCCCGGCTAGCTGCTGGCTTTTAATGGCACAAATAGCTTAATGACAGCGATTTTAAGCTTTGACTCTTGAAGAATAAAGAGCTGTGGTCACTCATAAATGTCCTTGACCCCGCTGATTATTGCAAGTTCACAAGTCAAGCAAAACTGTTCTAACAGGAGAACACTCGGACCTTTAATAGTAAGTACTGTATATGATTTGGTCCTAATTGAAAGCAAAGACATTAAATGAATAATTGGACATTTTGTGTACTCTCCTGTGTAAACAGGACTTCAAGATGTTTTCTTTCTTCAAAAATACAGGAGTTGTGTATGCTGCCTGTACTCTTAACCTCTCTCTTTGTCTCTGTATTTCAGGCACAATGTTGGGAATAATGCTTCAATTCATTCCACTTGACCAAGTCACAGCTCTCCATCTGGCAGTAATTGCTGTTGTTCAAACTTAAGGCAGCCTGTGTTTTCCTAAGTGCAGATTAAAGCAACATATGAATTTATTTTGCTCTAAAATCTCAGCTTCACATCCATTGAAAAGGTACACAGACTTGTAATTGGAAAAATAGTGCCCCTTTCATTCCCATTTTGAACCATGAGCATCTGTTCTTGTAACTTAAGTGAGAGCATACAACCTCTGATGAAATTCACGTAACCTCTTATGTAGCTAATGATAGTGAAACTGGATTATGCTTTATTGAAAAAATATTTTTGTTTTTCCCCTCTGTCATTAAGGAAGTGCACTGATGAAGGGATCGTTATACTTTTTGACTCACTGCTGAAATAGCTACTCGGTTAGCTCTGCAGCTAGCTGACTCTGTATGGAACGGACTCTAAGCTCAGAGCACTGGGGCAGTGTTGGTGCTAACACCACTACACAGGAGCTTTGGACTGCCAGGAGGAGGGGGAAGACGGTTTTTCAGGCTTGGGGAGGTGGCAGGCAGTCAATATAGCCATACTTAGCTCAGCAGCCCTATACATCATGGCAGTGGCAAAAAGAAAAAGGTGGATGGAGGAATCTTTGAAAAAAAATTGACAGTGACCAAGTAGAGGCAAAAGACAAAAGCAAATGTCAAACTGATTGTAAGGCAAACAATAGCTTTGTGTATTAAAACTCTGAGAGAGAGAGACGCTGTGCTGTCCTTCTTGCTGTCTGGCCAGTAAGGTGGCCAATTATGTGTCATGTTGTTGTTTTGGTCAATATTTGGCTTTGTTAGCAAAGTTGTCGACTAGATTATTGATTATTAGTATGACACTAACCCCATCATGTAGATGTCCATTTTTACAGTAGATGTGCCTATATGTGCCTACAATTGAGAAACTGTGTGGTACCAAATTGCAAAACATACCAGTTCTTTCATATGTTGTTTTTAAAGGTAAAATGTCACTTCTGATCTCAGCTGCAAGCTTTTTGTTGCCATTTTTTTTTTTTACTCTATACGTATTTTTCTTCCTGTCTCTGTATCCTTATGCCTCCCCGTCTTTTTTCTCGTTCCTCTTTGGTAAAGCTTGCCCCCGCTTTTCTTTTTTGTCTCACCTCCACAGGTGGCCGAACAGCTGGGCAGAGAAGCAAACTGCTCTGATCCAGACAAGCACCTGGATAAGTTGAGACAAACCACAGCAACAGCAGGAACAAAGGAGAGACAAAGGGTCACAAATGTTGTAAGGCTGTGCCGTAAAAATGTTTTTTTTGGCATATTTTATATTAAACAACATTAGCAATGTCAATGAAATGCTGATAATGTTTATTGTGCTGTTACTTTTCCTCAAGGCTACAGATCAACAGCTGTTTCACAGCTGTTAAGCTGTAGATTGACCTCCTTCCATAACCTCCTCTTTCACTCTGTGACTTTGGGTACTCAGGTTTTCTGTCTGTGCAGCCAAAGCCAGTGGCTGCAGCTTTTGCTGGCATCAGACCTGATGAATGTATTTTTCTTTTGGGCATACAAAATCTCTTTAGGACACTCCTCCTTATCTCTTCAAACCATCCAGATATAGAGGACTCACATGGCACTGTGAGCAGTGTTAACAGTGCTCAGTTATACATTTTGCAGATTTAAAAACAAACAGAAGAAAAAGGCTGCAACATTATTGCCTGCAAATAGTTGTTTGTTCCTGTGTCATATTTGTCATATTTGGTGCAGGTTGGACTTGCAGTGCTGCTCTGCAGTTTCATGTTGCAGCTAAACCTAGTTTTAGTTACTCTTTATTTGTGACGTTGGTCAAGTTAATTACTAATCTGCGGCTAAATGACTGATCTTGGAATTTGAGATGCATTGATATGACTTTCTCCCCTGGCACAGATGTGGACAGTCACACACTTAGAGGTGTTAGTACTCAAAGAGCACTGTTGGTGTGCTCTTTTTCCCAAAAACCTGTAAAGCTTGATTATGATCCTCTCTATATTAATAAGGTAACAAGAGGCTGCAAGTATGCATCAAGTCTAAATCACTGTGCAAGTGATGATATTAATACACCAACATCTTTTTAGGCCTCTGCGAGTGTAATGACACTGTTGGCTGTATGTCTTGTATTGTCACAAAGCATCAACCTCACAAAGTCAGGCATACCCGCTAACTGCTTGTTGGTTAGTCCAACAGCACACACACAAATTTCTCAACACTAGATTAAGGGCACGCTTGTCTGACCATTTCAAACTGACATACATTTACATCAAGGTCATACACTGATGAGCCAGCTGAGCAGAGAGGACTGAGCTGGGGTTTGAACTTCACCTTTCATGTGGACAACCAAATGTATCACTGTGCGTATCCAAAGGAAACAGTAAAGCGTCTGCTTCCTCTTTGTGACAGCTGGCTTAAGGTCAATTCCTAAAGCTCAATTCTCGCTAAAAGTTTGTTGTAAAACAGATGTATTGTCACTGCTCTTTAGTTGCAGAGTCTTAAACAAACAAACAAAACATTTTAAATTTAACATTGTGGTCAACAGTAGCTTCATGTTAGCTAACTACAGCAAATGTAGCAAATAAATAGAGCAGAAAAGAAAACCTTTAATATAAGCTCTGGGTATCTGGGTAATATACATGTACATAGATCCACCTAGTAAGAAAGTAAGTTTACTGCTTCTACCATGTTCATTTTCCAAGCAGTTTTCATGAGGTGTTGCAACTTTGATGACACAAATCACAATTTTACCATGTCTTGGAAAGAAACAACCATGAGATATTTGACATGCTTTGTGCAGGTTTGAGTTAAAAATGTGAAAATAAACAATACAGTTAGCCTACAATTTTTTTTCATAGTTACCTGTGAATCATTTCATACAGATTTTAATAAAGGGACAGGTTGCATTAAAGTCTGTTGAAGCTGTAGGTGTCATAATGAGTATTGATGATTAGCCAGGCTACATCCATTCCTGTTTTAAAATACATACATTTTATGTATGCGTAGCATCCATGCTAATTAGACATTTTAGAACCCCTGGATGGGCAGAAACTGAGCCTTTTGAAAACGATGCCACAGACACCCCTTTTCCCTTTGTTTTATCAGTCACAGCGTGTCCCTCTTTAATTCTTCTTGCCCTAAACACGTGACCCTTTTCTGGAAGAAATCAAACGACATCAGTCTATACGTGAGCCTTTGACTACTGAGGTTAATTAAATTACAGCTTTAGTTGCTGACCCTCTTGTCTATGACAGCAGCTCTTGTGCAGTAAATTCAGCGTTTTATCATCCCAGTACTTCCAATGTTTGCAAGAAGCAGATACCAAACAACAGCACATACATGCCCAGTGACCATGTATGAACAGGAGATAAGTGTTTATAAGGTGTGTTAGTCTGGATAGAAATTATTTCAGATACATTTTTAAAATGCTCATGTGTACAGAGATCATTTTAGTTTAAGAACCCTGTGTTAATGTGAACACAGCCTCATGCCAAGCTTCAAAATGTATTCAAGTAATGATGTGGATCACTGTGCATCTCTGCATCTGTTAATATGTACCATTCCACCTATGTATGCAGATATGCATTTGTCTTAACGTGCGTGTATGGATCCTTTAAGCACAATTACTGTGTGTAGGAATGGGGTGGTGGGGGATTGTGTGTGTGTGTGTGTGTGTGTGTGTGTGTGTGTGTGTGTGTGTATATGTGAGGGGGTGTGTGCAGAGGTTAATTTGGCACAGCAGTGAAGAGCCCTTGATAAAGAGCAGCCTGATCCCTGTTAAATTACCTTCCGTCTACATTTCCTTGGCACACACTGGGTCATAGGTGTTTGTATGCGTGTGTGTGATGAATGTAGGATTTGGAGAAGGGACACACACGAGACACGTCGGCACACTCAATGTCTGCTTGAGTAAGTACTTGTCTGACATTTGTCCATGAATATTTGTGCCATACACGCAAAAGCTGGTTTGTCAAATTAGGCTTTGCTGTGAGCGTGTGTGGGTGTGGGGGCGGGGTGGGGGGTCGACAAGAGGTGGTGAGTAATGACAGAGCCCTCACTGCAGCACTCACACAGACAACTGTGATTGAACACCAATAAAACACACACAAATGTTGACGTCTAAACTTGCAGACATCCTATTTTCTATTATGATAAACTTGCGTGTAACTCTGTGTTTGCACTGAAGCGACACTGTAATAATTCAGAGACAGTTTTCATGCAGCGGAATCCACTTGACTGATGTAAGCAGTCAATGGCTCCAGCTTCTAAAAAAGATAAGTAATAATAGTTAATGGATGGATTGATGGATGGAATTTACCTGAAAATGCACATACTTCTCTGGAATAATACATACATGCACAACAATATAAACATGTAGACATACTTGCAAATCCACACAAACACACCCGTCGCCCCTAATGACCGAGTGTGTCGCTGATGGCAGGACCAAAATAATGTTAATTTAATTAGGCCTAATAAAACGGCTGAGTGCAACAATCAGTGCCACATCACTGGGATGGGAAACGCTACCAGAATTAAATGACTGCACAGGGATGTATATTAAAAAGCTAATAACATAATTACACTCACAACAGCTCGTCTTGTCATTGCTAAACACTGCAGGCAGAATGCTAATGGTTGTCCCGTGTAGCTTTAATTCCACTTTTACTATCGCTCCATTTATTTCTACACACTCCACATTCTAAACTCTCTATACATCTCTGACAATACGCTGACAATGAGAAATATCGCTAACAGGTAAAGGATCTTTTGCTTGCTAACACACATTCTGAATTCTGTGAATGAATACATTATTTTTCTAATAGCTGGAATTGTAGAAATAAGGCAGCTGTAATTTATATTCATGTCACTGTTGTAACAAATAAGCAATTATTACAAATAATAGATATAAATTATATCACATTCCAATTTAAAAATATTATTAGATTATATTGCCTGCGTAACACTTAATTAGATACACTAATAATCATTACTTAATGTTAGGTGTATAGTTAATACTAATATTTATAATTCCCAAAAATCATTTTTTTCAAGCTTTTGAGAATCTTACTTTAAACTTTCATTCCAACATGTTTTAAGACATAAATTAAGTAATATAAATGCTCTGTGTTGAAATTTTTTTTTTTTGTCTTCTTCCACAAAAAAAACTTAACAATTCTTAAAATTACATCCTCTTCTTCTGCCTTAAATATTCAAATGTTGGTCAATTTGATACTACTCAACCCAAGATGTTCCTACCATCACTGAAGTGTCAATTCTCAGAGTACAACCACAAAGGCATCAACATGCTGTGTCTTACTAGAGTGCCATTGTGCATTTTGAACCATGATGGCTTCCAAATAGGTGTGATGCCTTGTATTTATATGGTTAAAGTTGAGATTTAAGGCGAACATGGTCACATTAATGTGAAAACACACATGTGCAAACACATTATTTTGTATAATGGAGCTCAGACATCTAAGTGAGGTAACAGTAAGAAAAAAAAACTTGAGAGGGGAGCTAGAATATAGTCTCCACAAATCATTACTTTAAAGGCCATCAGTGCTGGTTTGCGTTTTCCTTCAGGCATATTTATTTCCCGTCATTCTGCTTTTGAAGTGTCACAGTCTTACAGACAGGTTTTCTCAAATTTTTTTTTCCATTATCTGACCCCAGTTTATCAGCAGATTGTTCCAAACAAATGCATGAATTGTGTCAGTGTGATTTAGTTCCTGATGATGAGAGCAGAAGGATTGTTTTGCTGGAGTAACAATCCATTCTTTCCTGTTGTGACAGTTATGTCTTCATGAAAAAAGTCTGTATCTTTCCTTTATAGATCCAAGTCAGTGACTTCAGAGGAATATTCACTGATATTTTGGAAATGTTTTACTTTCATAAAAAAAATGACCACATGTGGTTCCTCACAGGCTTCTTAGATTTCTAACGAAGTTTTCTCCAATCGGTGAAATTGCTCCAGCTTTTCCAGTCCACACCCAAACTCTTGTATTACTCTCAGTGTATTCATTTGTATGAGCATCCACTATCAGTGACTAAACCGCCACCAGACTTCTTACCACTGGTGGATCCTAAAATCAACTTCACCTGACAAAAATGATTATAATTAGTCTGTATAATGATTTTCTTTTTTCTTTTAAAAAAAAGTGAGATGCATGAATTTCCTGATTTTAATTGTATATATATGGACTGCTGGAGTATTTCTTGTGGAATTAAAACCAATTTATTGCAATGTAGAAGTCATGTTTCTTTCAGTAATGAAAATGTACTGAATTCATGTATACAATTCAATGCAAATGTGCAGAGCCTTGACATTGCTAAAGCCTCTTTTATGTATTTCTGAACATGTGAGTGAACACGTTCTTTAACATTAATATAAAAGCCTGCATGTATTGAAATAAGTTTTTTTCGCATATTACTCTTCTTGTCTCTTTCCTGTCAGTTTCTGTCTTCGTCACTTTCTCATTTTTTTCCCCTCCCCTGCCTCTCTTTCTCTGTCCTTGAGCTGAAAATTCAGAGGTGGGCAGCAGTGAAAAGAGACAGATATTGGTTTGACACTCTGTAACATCTTTTTTGTTAGCACCAAACTCATTTACTTGTGTGTGTGTGTGCGTGTATTTGTGTGTGTTAGTAAATGGGTGCATAAGCTTGTGCGCAAAGAGGCATGTGTCAGTGCATCTGCGCGTGTGTGTGTGTGTGTTGATGAAAAACTCAGTGAGCTGACTCAAGGCTGAAGCTGCTTACAAAACCAGTGAACTATCTGCCAGATTTCAATGAACATAAATGAACATATGAACAACAGAGAGTGACAAAAAAACAGAAATGATGTGGTGTGCTAGCTGTTGCTAGGCAATTTCAATCACCTTGATCTGTGGATGCAGCTTTTACTATAAGGAGCCAAAGCCATTTGCACTGCCTATAGAGTTTAATCATTATAACCATAACCTTGTCTTCTTAGTGTGTACACAGACTATAAGTACTTTGTGATGATAAAAAGTGAAACATCATCTATACAAAAATGAAAATCTCAAAACTTGAGATTTGACACTCTCTGTTTAGATCTCCCCACACGCCATGGCCCTTTTAGGCCAATAGTTACCAAGTAAGTATCCTCACAGCTGTATCAGATGAGCTCAAATTACCCTTCATTAGCCCAACTGTAATGTTGAGCTGAGTTGAGCTGATTATCAACCATATGTCGTTTAACACTCAAAACAAACAAATGTTGTTACATTTCATACAAAACAGTGATCCAAGGGCAGTCAATGTTTAGACTTCACACAGGGTTCATTTTTTTCAGAATTTTTGTTTCAATTCCCAAGTCGCTAAGGACGAAGAGCAGGTTGTCGAAGCCCCACATCTGTAGCATCCTCCTTATCACTCCTTAGGCCAGTGTGTTGAGGTGAATTGTATTGTGCATAAGGTAGGTGAAAGAATTTGACAAGAAAGAAGAATGTGTGGAATTTTAAAGACAATATCCTGCACTCTTTCACTTGAGTGCAATGCTCACTTGGTGTAATAGTCTTTTAAGAAGTGACCCAGGTTTGTGTGAGGCTTATCTGGTGCAGTGCCACTTGTGCATGCCAAGGATTAGGCAGAAAGAACAGGTTATTTAGACAAGGAAACCAAGCAAGAGAGAGAGAGAGAGAAAGAGAGAGAGAAAACATAACCAAAATAATCAGCATGACATGAAACACATGAGTAAATCTGATGAAGTACTGCAGGGGTCTGTCTCACTTCTTCACAACACAGTGATTCTCTCTTTTAAAAGGATTTAGTCCACAATTTTTGCATATTGTTCAACCAAAAGTGCACTCCCCCTGGTATTATTATAACAACCTGAACTAATCAAATTACATACACTGTCCTAAATTAAGTTGGGTATCTTAACAAAAAAACCCCAAAACAAAACAGTGATTATGTTTTTTTTATTTAAAACTTCACATTAAGGAATACAAAACATTGCTATGAAAGAGAGTTATGGTGTAAAAAAATTATGCAAAATTAGGTCAAGTTTTTAACAAAATCACTGTAAAATAATCCAGCTAAACTGTTTGCTTGTTGCCAGTTGATTGACAGTGTGCTTGTTACTCCATCTTTGCCCTGTTGGATTTAGTTGGACTTGGTGGGATTATTACATTCTCAAATCTACTTTGAGTACAAATCCTGCAAGCCTGTCTTCTAACAAAAAATGATCCAAAAGGTCGTTTTTCAAGCAGGGTTTTACAACTCATATTTATGTTTTTAATGTATGGCGACTTCTGGTGACCCTGTAAGTAAAGACAACATGGTGTGTGAAGTTATAAAGTTTACATTCTTTTAGCATTAAAACTGGGTTAAAAAAAGGTTCATCTTGCCTTCCCTCCTGTAGCCTAACCCTAACCTGAACGTCACTATCAAGATGAGACTGTCTCCTGGCAGGAAACGACCCCAAGAGCAACAATGATCTGTGTAGTGTGGGTTCTGTTGCTGGTGGGGATGATGTTATGGGTTGCAAAATTCAGACAAAGGTAGCATTGATTGGAGGACTTGTTGAATCCTACCAGACCCCCAGTATCATCCTTTTCTTCTGGCATATTATCTCATTTAAACTGCGTCTGTCTCTTAACCTGTCTCATCTCCCTCGGTCTCTCCTGTCAGTGTGTAGATGAGAGAGATCAGTTGAGACATTAGTGCTGCTCTCCTAAGCGACACTTCAGACATAAAACCTGCTTTCACTACTTTCATCTGCTTGTCCTACAAACTTAAGCCCCTCTCACACTCGCACTGTGACTCTGACTTTATCCAGAGTTAACACAGAGGAACTGTGTCTGTGTGAACACAAATGTTAAAATTATTCAACACTGACTTTTCTCTTGCAGCCCCCTAGTCCTTAATCCAGGTAAGCTGCATGTGTGAACACAGCAGACAATTGTCCAGAGCAAAGGAGTGGGCATATTGATGACATGTATATCGTGTGACTGGAAAAACACACATGTCCGTGGAGGAAGGAAGAGAGTTATTTTAAACAACAACTAAGAACATAAATTCATTAAGTTGTATGAGTGAACCTTGAAGAGCTAATTTAAAGTTACTGATATCCAATAAACAAAACAAAACAAAACAAAAAATTAATTGTAGTTCAAAAAACATTCAGATTATGAGATACAAAAAGACTCAAAATTACCAACTTCATTGAAAATTTCACATTGATACATATTCTTTTATGCTATATTTATCCTAAAAAGAACCTAAAGCACATTTAAAAGTAAGTTAACCCAGCTAACGCGATCGAATCTTTTCCTACACTAAAGATCATACCTAAATTTTATCCCCTTGCCCAACTAACCCTAATCCAGGCAGGAGTTGGGTCTCCATCTTCTATATACCTTCAGTTAACCTCCTGCTCATCAATCTCATCTAAATCAACATCCCAAAATCCCACTTTCTCTCCCACATCTAACTCTCTCTCCATACCTTCCCTTTATCCATCTCCCTCTTGTCTCCCTGGTCTCCCTGTTCTCCCAGTTGGTTATTAATGGTTTTAATTTACAAAGAGAGAGGACCTTGGTGCCCACTGAGGCATCCCCTCTGCCCCAAGTGTGTATTTGTGTGTGAGAGAGGGGAATGAGAGAGACTCCTGCTTGTCCTGGTGTAACCAAGCAGCAATAACACTTTGTCTTCTTTAAATCTGCTGGTCTACAAGGTATCCAGCATCCTTTTTTTCTTCATCTTCACTTCCAGCTCTTTTCTATCTCCTTTATTCTTAACAGTCTGTCTTACTTTGACCATCCTGTTGTTTGGAAAGTGGTGGTCTTGAATACCTCCAAGTAGGGATGGTCCGATCCGATCCACTTGATCGTTATCGGGTCTGATCCAGGCCAAAATGACTGGATCGGGTATCGGATTTTTTTATTAGAACCTGTCCGACCCGATCCATAAGCCCAAACTATCTCATATATCTTCAACTTCACTTTGCGCGACATGCCGTAACACAGACGAGCTGTC
>JAPZDY010000023.1:1509089-1532109 GCA_029783645.1 Ctenochaetus hawaiiensis | reverse complement strand
TTTGAATCAAATCGTTACCTGTGTATCTAGATGTGTATCGAATCGTCTATCTTAAAGAGATGTGCAACCCTACTAGTAGCCAATCAAAATTGGATCACACTTTTATTTTTACTCATTATCACTCTGGCTGAGGAAGAAAGGTCTCAGGTTTCAGGTCTCTCTTGATTTTTTCACCTGTGCAATCTCACATCTATTGCTAAGGCTTTGGTTACACAGTGTTCAAAGTTTTATTGAATCGCTCTTCTGGAATGCTAAATTTAATAACTGATATGGTGCTAAAGTCTCCAGATGGATGCTGTCTTGTATTGTAGGTTATATCAAGCCCATAGATGCAGTGTGTATAAAAGGTGTGTTTTTGAGTGTGTCGGGAAGTGAATGTTTTATTTATATTTGACTCACACATCACCTGCACTGCAAGAGCTCAAAAATGTTCTTTTGACTCTTTTACTCTCTGCCTTTAAGAACTCTCTCTGAATTATCAAACTGTGCATATGTGTGAATATAGCAACTCCTTCTCTTGATACATGTAATGATGGTGTTTGTAAATAGGTGTGATTTAGTCAAGCCAAGAGAAGAGGGGCCTGCTAATATTTCATTGAGGGGGTGTGGTGTGGTTCTATAATTAATTTCACCAACAGGAGCTTCATCAGCAACAAGAGTTAGAAGCCAGACTTTCGGGTTTGAGGACAGGATGTGCAACAACAAGTCAGCAAGAAAAGAGAATCAATCAGGCTGTCCTGCCTCTGACAGTTTTGCTTTTCCTCACCACTAGGAGTTACAAACATTCATTCTTTAAAACTGAACCTTAGCATCAAGGCACAGGCTGCCTGACTGGACCTTAAAGCGTGTTTGTCTGATCAGAGACAGCTGCTCACCAGGAAGCAAGAGAGTGAGCTGGTTACAAGGTGGCTCACCCATACACACAGACCCATCTACACCAAGTAAAGATCACACTAATCAAGGGAAGATTAGATGACACTTTCACATCTACTGCAACACATAGGGAGTGGCACTGGATTTAATGGCTAGCCTTAGAGTCAGGAGGCTAGCACAGCGAGGAAAAAGACACAGCTTACAAAACTATTTGCTTTCTTATTTGTTAATTCTGTTTAGATCTCACTGTTTTCTAATAAAGACTGTACAAGACAAACAATGAAGTTAAAACTTATTTACATTCTTTCCATCAATAACAGGTTTGTTTTGACATTTCATTGCGGTGTCATATTTCTGGAATTTTTTGGCTATATTTACTAGATGTTTTTTAATTTTTCTTCTCATTAGAAAGTAGAGAAAAAGGTGAGAGTGTTGAAACATCATGCAGGTTTCTCACTTCTCGCGAACTGACACCTCTGGATGAACCCAAATGATTCAGTGTTGTAACAGAAACACAGTTAAATGATTAATGATTAATTAATGCAGAATCACATGTAGAAAAGAGAAGAAAGAGATGGAGAAAGACAGAATTGCAAGATGTTGTTTAATCTTTAGCCAGAAAATAAAGCTTCAGGTTGGCTACAAGTGTTGTTGAGCTACACAAGAAATACCTACTAACTGCTGCTCTAAGCGAGTGGTGTCCTAAAACAATGCTCAAACCTCATTAAATCCCACATGCTGTTCTTTTTTCAGCCACAGGAAGTCCAGCATCCCTCCTTTATCATAACTCAGTTTTAACACTATTTTTTCCTGTATTAATATTTAATTTTAGTTCAACCATGGAAAATTTAAAAAAAACAAAACAGGAGAAGGAGTTTAATGTGGTCTATTTATTCATGGCACAATGTATATCTGCCACAGAATACTTTGCCACAGCACCCATTTATTTGTTTATTTATTTTTTATGGTTTCTCAAGTGGATGCAGAGCTATGGTAAAAAGAGAAATATATTTCCTGAGATTACAATGTAACAGTTTCCCAAGTTTTTAAAATCAGCTACGATTTCCAAATCATCTATAGTGTGCAAGGCATTACGTGACTACCAGTGGAGAGATAATAAATTTACTAACTTTACTCGAGGTGTAGGAAAAATACCTTTTAGACACCATCAGACCAAATCAAATTGTTTTAAGATGAATAATGTGTATAGGCTGGGCAGTGTGGAGCACAGTGGTTCCAGAAATAAATGAAATTGCAGCAACATTTGATTTGATCTGAGTGAGGCCTTACAGATCAGTGGGTTGAGTACTACCGTGTATAGTTCCAGTAAGAGCTACTGTACTACTGTAAGTTGACAGGTGAGGAAAGAGGCTAAGAGGCACATCAAGCTGAGGAAAATTGTGGCTGTAACAGAACATTTCGCTGCTTAGATGAATACTCTGGAGTCACTATTGGGAGAAATTGTCGAAAGGTATCACAGAACTGAAGTTCAGTAAAATTAGATCGCTTGAAAGCAACAATTGAATAGCAAACCTTTGAAAGATCCACAGCAGATGAAGACATTTTGTGTTATTTACATCAAACTTTTATTGCATTTTGAAAATGTATAAAAACACCAGCATTATTAGAAGGCCCTTTTAACCCCAAATGCTCACCTTGCTCATATCTTTTGCTAGTGTTGCCTTTCATTGAATGGTCACATTCTGTTTTCTCAATGTTGGTCTGCAGTTTCAAATTTTTGGAGAACACATTGTTCCAACCTAAAGTTATTTTAGTCTTAACATGGAGCATATATCATACTTTCTGCAACGGCTTGCTTCTGTACTGTACGAATAATTAGAGCACTTGGGGTCATTTATAACCTCCACCACAACTCTATGGTGTCTCTCTGTAACAAACCACACACTGTCTTTAACTTTCACTGAAATCTGACCACACCATCACATCAACAAATTATGGTGCTTTACCCATAATACTCAGGGGAGAAGATGAGTTAACAGTGTGATCTCTCATTGTATGTGTGCAAAAGAATCTAAAAATCAAGAATCAAATCAAAAATCAAACTTGCACATTAGCTTTCAGTTCTCCCTCCTCCTCTCTGTTTTCCATGTCTATTAGGCTATAATACAGATTATTTTTGTATTGTTTAGAATTATGACAATACGAAAATAATCTGTATTACAGAAGTATATTCCAAATGAAAAATCAATTTTAAATTGGTTGCAAAAGCTGCCCAGCTGCTCTTTAATACCATAACTCACTGTAGTTACATCCAAATGTCCAGCCCATGTACTGAAGTGGCTTTGACTCCGTTTATCCATAAAATAATGTGTTAGTATAATGTGAAGTATTCACCATCATCATATCTGCAAGGGCATTGGCTAATATAAGGAACAGGACTTAAATCTCATTCGTTTCCATAGAAACGAATGCAAGTTCTTGACCCTGTAACCATCTCAATATAAATTTCTAAATGGTTCACTTCACTGGCATTGGCAATGTATTCAAGATGTGAGCAAGGTCTGCTGCTTTACAGAGTTTTACAGGGACAGACAATGACGAGATTTACATGAGCATTAATCACCTCTTTAAATTCACATCAAGTCCTAAACTGTGGATCCTCACATCCAATGCAGTCACATCTCTTTTCTTCCTGAAGGGTACCTGTCATGCAGGTTGGTTTTATCGGTTTGTTACTAACTTTTCAGCATTTGCCCAGTGTCAGTGCATAAAAATAATATTATAACTTCAAAAAATATTCTGGAGTTAACTTTGCAAAACAGAATTTGCTTCCTTTACAATATTAAAACAAATTAGAACATACTTACAAGCAATGTACAAGAAACTCACCCTCAACTGTAAACTGACTAAATACCTATTTTATGTCACTTCATTCATTTAAGGCAGGGTACAAATAATAAATTCAAAAAGCAAAAACAATTCACTGTGAAAAAATGTAATTAAATAATATAAAAATCCACTCTTAGAATTAATAAATTAGCTACTGCCAATGTTATGGTAATTGTAACTGCTCCATCCAGTTTTAAACAAATATAGAGTCAGTACAAAAATAATAAATGTGCAGATGTAGATGTGACAAAGAGATGTTGCAGACTCCAACCGTCCTGTATGGCTGATAACAGGACTATACTGAATGAGTTTGCAGACCAGAGCCTCACCCATCTGAAGAAAATCAGTCAGAGTTTTGTTATGGTTGATTTACCCCTTGATTTTACTTTGCTACTCTCAAAACCCTCTGTCTCTTTCAGCCTAACCTATCTATACATAACTCACAACATAACTCACAACATAACAGAGCTGATGGAGAGTTTAAATTAAACTTGACATAAAATTGAGTTGTTGTTTTGGTCCACTTGCTGCCGCTCCACCGCTGCACTCACATTCTCCTTGAAGAGGCCACACAAATAAAGCAGTCAGCACACCAACAGTCAAATAAAGATACATGCCTGTGACTGTGCACTGAGGTTGTAAGTTTATTAAGAAGCAGACTGATGTTTTGAAGGTGCTGGATGCTTTATGATGCTCTGAGGACAACACTTACCTACTCTTTGACATGATGTATTAGTGCTTTCTAATGCTTTGCCTTCATCCTTCGTTATGGCAACGCAGCTTGTCTTCCTTTCACAACAACTTTCTTTTAGTTCATCTGGTGATTTACAGCCCAAAATGATGCACAACCCAGTCACATTAACAATACCAGACAAATTCACAAATTTAAAATAGCACATCCCTAAAATCACTGACTTTGATGACACCCAGAATAATGACTGTAATCATAATGAGGTTTATGTTGTTTTTCAGTGAGATGTCTTGACAATTATTAGTGGACAATGAAATCTGGTCCACAAACATTTATTATAGAGATAAAAGTCATACTGGTATTGACATAACTAACATTTTAAATAATAAACACTGATATCATGTTTAAAAATATATATGTAATATTAAGACTGTGTAAATAATAAAGCAACTTTTCAATCACTACTCTTTCTTTTGTTGTTGCTTTAACAAAGTTTGTGGTGGAAATGCACATTAACATTAGTTGCAACTAAACATTAAGTGTAAAAATTTGTTATAATTGTTCTTTGCAGGCTTTGCACAGTTATGCTTACAAACTTTCTTTCTGCCTTCCTACAGAAGAGACACAACATAAAAGAATAATTTAATTTAAAAATGAATTTGACTGATAGCGTTATTATTATGTTTTTCCTATAGATGTTGCAACAGTATCTTTAACATGATTTCCTAAGGGGTATGATAATTGCGTTAAGGAAATCTGATACTGCAGAAGCTGTAATGCTAATCCAACAATACGAACAGGGTATTTGTTAACTCCCTGAGAAATACTAAAGATACAACATGGTTAAGTCATGGACAGACACAATGTAGAGGGAAATGGGAGCAGCAGGATCATCAGTTAGCTTGCAGAGAGAAAATCCAGGGTGCTACAACATGACACAGAGGTGAGCACCTTTTGGGAATTGTGTAGCACTCATACATGTCAGATGTAAGCTTGGTGGTAGCTGAGGTGTTCCCTGTTACTGGCTGTGCATTTTACTCAGTTCTCCTATAACCTAGTGGGCAGAGAGGTCTGAGCAGTGTGTGCACATTTAATTCTCCCTGATTTTAGTTACACCGGCCCACTTTTACATTTTCATTGTGTTTAACCTGTACTTATTTTACTTTTTCTTGCTTTACTTTTCACTGACTCTTTTAAGGTATAAACAAAATCATACTTAAACGATGATTCAATCTACCATCTTGAACATCGATACTGCTGCAGTATGCATGAATGCGTGTGTGCGCATGCATGCGTGTACGTCACAGTTGGAGAATGTGGTCCTCAAGATGCTAGTTGTAGGAAAAGAGGTTTTGAATTCTTTTCCAGGTGTTACAAGTCTGTTTGGAAGTGTTAAATGATTTTGTTAGTGTGTTAGCATCACAACTATACAAGATGGAAAACTTTACAGTGGATGGAGCTGAGATCAAAATGAAGACTGAGTACAAAGAAGTTTGTTGTCAGACCCTGAGAGTTATAGGCACTAAAGTAATATGAATGCTACATAATAATGCTTGAAAACATCAACATATTGACGGTCTTCACGACTGGTATTTTTATTTTTTTTTGTTTATATTTATTTTATATATATATATATATATATATATATATATATATATATATTTATATATTTATTCCCCCAAATTTTAACAGTTTATCTCATTAAATTTGACTTTAAGCCCCATTTTAGTAACCTGACAATTTGCTTAAACATTAGACGATGAACATGTCTGTACAAGTGTCAAACTTTCATACCGAAAGAATGTTGTTGTACAAGTTGCAATACTACTTTCCAAAAAAAAGTGTTTGCAGCCTTTGTTATTAGTTCAGCTGCAGCATGCAGATTCACCACAGAGACCGTGCTTCACATTTATCATCACAACAGGAGATAGTACAGTATACATACACACCACCTACTGTGTGCAAACTATGTGCGTGTGTGTGTATGACCAGATAGAGGGAGCTGGCATACAAGTGAAGAAGTTGTATTTTTCCTGTATATGTGCTTCACAAGGTGTAGGTAGTTTGGTCTGTGTATGTGTGTGTGTGCGTTTGTGTCCTCTAAACACCAATGAAAAGAGTTCGTCCTTCATACGAGGCAAACAGGGACAAAATTGAATCTTTCCCTTTCGTTCCCACTGAATGTTTGAATAGAGTAATATGCTTCGCTCTTTCTTTCTCTCTCCTCAACAGTGCGCCAAACAAAGGACTGCTTTCAGCCTTTAATTGAAATGCTGGGTTGCGTAAAAGGAAACGCACACACACACACACACACACACACACACACACACACACTCACACTCACACAAATGTATTCCAACATAGAAAAAGCATGCAACAGACATCCACACATTCGACACATATTCAGTATAAACACACAAATGAGAACACCAAAATTTATCTTGCAGCACACACACACACCCAAAACACATATCCTTGTACGTCCGTCATTGTGAGGAACCTCCACTGTCTGCGTTCCATGAACCTCCATCTTCCCTCTTTGTGACCTGACAAAATTAAGTTTGAATCCTCATATTTTTCCTACATACACTCTCTCACATTTTATATAAAACCTGCCTCCTGATCCAGCTCATTCTCTCTTTTTCCTCCTTTTACACTCATTTTTTTCCCTTCCTTCCTTCCTTCCTTCCTTCCTCTCTTCATCCTCACCCCTCTGATATTTTCCTCCCTCTCTCCTCATTATCCTATTCTGCCACGGCGGACATCGAGCAGCGATGGAATAAAAACGGAGTGAGGACACACTCGGTGACCCTCTTCTCCTCTTCATCTGTCTCTCTCTCCCTCTTCCTCCCATTCCCTCTTCTTCCTTCTGTTTCCCTTTTTTAAGGATTTTAAAGGGATCACTTACTGTGCCCCTTTGGTTTTAATGTGGCATTCTACTGATGCTAACAAGCCATTTTAAGAGAAAGTGAAACTTTTCCTCGCACAATATGACAAGTGTCTGGTGAAGAAAAATAACCAGGCGAAATTCAAAATGCCAAGGTGTAGCTTTAAGACGACAAGGCTAAATTGGCTATTATTTTTCCTTCCTGTCTGTGCTGTCCTGTCCTGTCTGTCCCTCTCTACCTCTCTCCCTTCTTCCAGTCATTTTCTTTATTAATGAATGCAGGCAGCCACACGTATCCCTATATGTACGGGTGGGTATATGAGTGTGTGTGTGTGCAAACTTCACATCTTAATCAGTGAGAGTTTAGAGGCAGCCTCAAGCATACGAGTGCAGATAAAAACTCATCCATCTGTTCATCACACAGTCAGCACTCAGAATGCTTTATTTGCATGTGTGTGTTCAACTAACAAATTGTGTTGGTGCTCTAAACCAGTGACTTGTGACTCCATGTGTCACATGTCACATGTTTGCCCTGCATTCAACTACACTTTCACTAAAATAAAGCGTGTCCTGGCTGCATCTTGGTTGTTCAAGGGTGCTGGTGAGGTTGCAAGTGGAGCAAGGTGGAATATTTGTCAGCTGCTTGCCCAGAGGGGGACTGTGTTTAAGGATGACATTTTTCTAGGTTTTTCTTTTTGTGATTCATTCTCTCCTTTTGATTTTCACGATTGTGCGTCATTGCAAATTCAATTGTTGTCCTTTTCACACTACACACACACATAAAATGTCAATTTATGATAAAGCAGCAAAAAAGAACAGATGATGAGAAGCAAATAATTAAAAAAAAAACTTTCACTGTATTGTGTCATTATGTGCTGATACACTGGGTGACAAATTACATTAAAAATCAGCATAAAGGGATTTACCAAACCTGTCAAAAATCACTGGCGGGGGAAACTGTTGCATCACCGCAATGTCAAATCTAAGCCGACGCAAACAAGTAATTTCCTCTCATAGTCAATGTTGTCAACATTCTATTAAAGATGTTGCATCAAGTTTAAAAAAAGGGTTGAGGTATCATATTTTTGTTGCCTTTTTTTTTAATGCAGAATGCAACCCTCATGATTTGGTGCCATGCTTTATTCCCCTTCCTGTCTTTGTGTCTTTTTGTTTTCTTTTTTGGATAAATAATTAGTTTTACATTGGTTTTCCCTCCCTGGTGTGTTTAAGTCTGTGTTTCTCTCTCTTTGAGTTGTTAGTCCATCAGCATCTGTTCCCTGTCCTGCATTTTCTCCTGCCCGTTGCTCAATTTGCGTCTCCCAGATTTGGACTGGCACCTATTTGATAAGATCTGACACATCACCACTATGTTTTCTGTTCTTTAACTTTTTTTTTTTCAATTGCAGTTACTCATAAATCAGCTGTTTGGCTTGGCTTTACGCAGTTTAAGTCTTATTTTAAAAGATAGGGAGAGAAAGTGAGAGATGTCAGATGACACCTGAAATGTGTGAGTTTTGTGCATGTTACATGAGCTAAATTTAGCAATGGTGATTGGAATTAGGATACTTCACCAGCCGTCTGCAGCAAGGATGAAACTGGGAAAATGAGAGAGAAAGCTGCACGCTTTACTGTTAAAAGCTGTTCACACACCTCCTCCTGCAGATTTAGAGTGAATATTGTGAAGCTTTGATAAAGGTAAATAAATAAGGCTTTTTTGTTAACACTTTTTTGTTTAGTGTTGTTTAGTTTTAACAGCAGGCACCCAGGTACAGTCCAAGTGCTGTGTTTTTTTCAACCTGTTTTTGACAACATTCTTGCTGTTTTCTGGGACCTCATGATTTACAAATTAAGCACGGCTCCTGGCTGTGTTGCTCATGCCTTCCTTGTTTTTACTCAGGTCAGTTTTGTGTTTTGTGTTTCTCATCACTTCCTGTTTTTTTCTTAGCCTTGTTACTAAGGGTTTTCTTTTATTTGCATGCTAGTTTTTATACTCTTGTACCAGCTTCATATTATTAAATTTTGTTTTTTTTTAACCAACTGTTTTGGGATATTTGCTTTTGGGTTCTTTTTTTGAACTCATAAAATCTGACAGTTTCAATAAAAGCAAAATGTGACAAGGGTAATGGAAAAAGACTTTGCAAATAAAACATGGTGTACATGGAGCATGTGTGATTAAATGTCAACTGTAGCTTCACCTCGGCTAGAGAAACTAAAAATAGGGGCAGGATTAAATATCAGGTCTGGGTGAAACATGGAACGGTCCTGAAATTTAAACAAACATAACTGAACACTCCATTTCTGTCATTTTTCTTTCATCTTTTAATTTTTGTTGTAGATTTATTGTGGAACTTATCAGTTTTGTCTTACCTGTGCAAAATTCTTCTGCCTCTGATCAAACAGTTCAACATATTTTACACAAGCTCAAGTGCAGCCAAAGTCCTTGAATTATATTAGTAAGAAACACTGTGAGAACAGCTTTGGTGCCCATTTTTCATCAATTTACCAAGTATTCCCACTGGAGAACTCTATATCACCCTGCTCTGAAATCCCTTAGGTATTCGGTTACTTTGAGATCTGGTCACTGTGAAGGCCACAGCATACAGGATTCATATTATTTTCAGATTCATCAAACTATTCATTCGCTCTTTGTGCCATGTATGCAAGCAGCTGCATTCCCCATGTTTCCTCATTCATTTATTCAGGGTTTTCCTCCAATCTGACACCCATCTGTACATTGCTGCTGTAAAAATACCCAGTATGTATGAGTTTGTGTCAAGAGAACACATGCTGGTCTTATTCTGGCCTCTGCTACTCTGACCCTTGACAATTTGATATTTGGCCTCAGCAGTGCTGCGTCAGTTTCAGAAGTCACAAAGAGCAAACAGAGGGATGACAGCTAACCCACAGAGGAGAGAGGAGAAGAGAATTTATCTATAAGACTGAGAGCCTGAGAATGCTGCAGAGAAGAGAAGAGAAGAGAAGAGAAGAGAAGAGAAGAGAAGAGAAGAGAAGAGAAGAGAAGAGAAGAGAAGAGAAGGAAAAGGAGGAAGAGGAGGAGAGGGACAAACTCTTCACAGGCATCATGTGGGTGAAATATGAGTCTATGTTTTGTTAGGGACAGTATGTTATTTATAATGAGGGGTCACTGAAGGATTTTTTTAGCGCCCTCAACCAAAATATATTTTTCTTAACCCTCTTCAAGTAATTGGGGAAAATGGTTGACCCCCAACCAAATGTTTTTTTTCCCAATTCAAGTTTAAATCTGTATTTAAACCTAAATAAAAACAATCTTGAGGCAAAACACTTTATTTTGATAAAAATATATTTTTTATTCAATGAGAATACTCTTTATACTATCCTTGCATCTTGTATCTTATATCCATTGACTCACAGTGATATGTCCTTATCTTCAGATACTCATTGACTATGTGAGCAATCAGACCAAACAATAAAAATAAATGCAGCAGTAACTGATAAGGCTCTCTGTGCTGCAACCAGTTGACCTGTCTTATTTCTGACTGTCAAATTACGCAATCAGATGGCTGGTTATGGCACTATGTCCATGCCCATCTACATGTTTGGATAGTAACTGATGTATTTGGTGAATTTCCTGAGAGGAGAATAGGCTCAGCTTTGTTCCAACACCACAAATCATTCTTAATTATTATCCCGCGGATCAACAACAAAGAGAAAATATTGTAATGAGGCGCTTCGCTACTTTCCTCTACACATTGCAACGGAGGTGAACACTCATTTTTCAGCCTCACATTTGCATAAATTCTCTTCTTTTTTAAGTTGGCGCTGCCAAAAGTGATAAAGTGCATGCAGCACCAGGGAGAAGAAATCGGGGAGAGGGAAGGAGGGGTGTTGAGGAAAGTGGAGGGGGAGGGGGGCATTATAGGAAGCAGGAGAGAAAAGTAAAGTAAGTTTAAAATAACAGAAAATATGGAAGATTTTCATGTTTGCAAAGGGCCAAAAATAGGTGGTCAAAAAAAAAAATTACTGGACCATGAGAGAAAGTGGTGACAAAAAAGCAGTGAGACGAATAGGAAGACAGAGGAAGACCCCCAAAAAAAGATAGAGCAAGAACATCAGGTCTGATTTTAACCAATATAATGAAGAGAGAGAGGAGAGTTGAAGGGAGAAGCAGAGATAATGTGAGTGGGACAGATAACAAACAGAGAAAGCTGCAGGCAGGAGGCTATAATGGACTTTTGAGTGGAGGGAATGAGAGATAGATTTACGAAGAGGGAGGGATGAGTGCGGGGAATTACAGAGATAGCGTGATAAAGTGCTAAGTGGAAGGGGTAAATTGTGGCTCTGCCTGTGTTCTGTTTTTACAAAGCCCGTCATAAAAACGGTGTTTAAATTTAATAGGCAGCTGCAGTGGGACATGCACACAAACACACACGCACACACATACACTCTGACACACTCAGATATTTCCTCTCTTACAATGGCACATGATATACAATATATGCTACTATTTCAGAAAACAAAGAGTATCTATGATGAATTTGACACAGATTCAGTTATTGAGTTCATACAAAGTCTTTGCATGCGAGAGTAAAAAAGCTGCAATAAGTGCCAAAGGCATTCGCTTGAATAAAATGACCACTTTAACATAGGATCAAACAAATCTCTATAAACAAAAATGGTGTATAAAGTACGAAAAATTTATACCTAGTTGATAAAGTACACAAAGCAAAAGTTTTTTTTTTCCATTTTAATATTATTGTACAATTGATTTTTATCAATCAGTTGTTGTTAACTATTTATTTTCAATTATTTATTCAGATTTTTATTAGAGCACTATATTTACTAAATCAGTTAGTGTCTTTATAATGACATCAAAGACCAATGTTAAAAATTAACTAAGCTAACGTTAATTTATGGTGTTTTATGATGGTTGACTCTCTGCCTGGAGGTGAAGGAGCTCCTGAACCTTATTGTCTCCCCAAAGTTTCTGTTGTCCTTCTTCCTCTTTCAGCTGGCTGCTAAATGCTAGCTGCTTTTAGGTCTGGAACTAGCAAGACGTACCCTTAACACATCGTAAAGACATGACACTCTGTGTTGGCGTGCCAGATTTGGGTTTTTACATAGCTGATGTTTCAGAGCTGTTACTACCTCTCTGTCAGCTTAGAGGCACAGCAACACTGAACCCCAATTCCTCCCTCGTAACTTTTACACAGAAGAGTGAGGAACAGTAATATTGCAATATTTCCGCCTTTAAAAAGCTGTGTAAAAGGAGCAACAGAAAACACACATGTGCATAGATACACACACACCCACACACAAAACAGTGCAGCAGCAATGAGCTATCTGTTACCCTCAAAGGCAGAAAACACACCCGTCCCATCTATTCTCATAAACATTCACATGAAGCTCGCACACACACTCACAGCGGCACATGGACTAAGGGCTTGGCCTTGTCGTGTGCTGTCATGGCTGGCTGTGGACTAACGGAGATATATGAGACGAGCAAGCTGTGTGGAGAACAACATTTATCTACAACGCCTTCCCTTTAGTATGCAAGGACACCAACCAACAGAAACACATTGCATAGCTCTTTATATCTCTGCCTTTGTCATTGTCAACTCAATCCAGTCTGTATTATTCTCAGGAAAGCAGCACATTGGCACTTATAGATTTCCTTCACTGTGTTTGTGTGTTAATACTTAGACATATGTTTTGCACCTCCAACACTCACTGACTATCAGTGGTCAGTGTATGAGTAATTACTGTTTGTGTAGAATCGGTTTCAGGTCCTCCACAGACAGCAGCTGCTTGGCAATCACTCACTTAGCGCTACAGACAATAAGGTGAACTGTCCTTGGAGTGGGAGGTGGAGGAAGAAAAGCTCCAAACAGTGTGAACAACAATGAAACAATGTTTCCTGACTGATTTCACCACATGTTTTATGCATGAATTGCCCAGTCCATTGGCTTTTATTAGGGTTGGCCTGTTTGAATCTGTTTTTAAGGATTATTTATTTAAAGCAAGACCAAATGTCTACAGCAGTGGTAGTTGCTTTGTGAGACTGTGTTTGGTGAGGAAAGGCAGTCTTAACATCAGCAGGCTAACATGCCCATAATAACAATTTGCATTGCTTAGAAACTCACAGCATTTTCTTAATATTCAGGAAATATCTTGTTCTGTTTTGATAGCAAAAAATGTCCAAACCCTGAAGTCGGAGTCCTGAACTTATAACATCCACCCATACCGTCTTCCTGCAACTACTGCACAGTTTATTAATGTAAGAAATCATTTACTCAGAGAGACATTGCCTCTGAAAATACTCCAGACAATGTTTGCTGTTCAATGTGTCAGCACAATGTCATTGTATAAACAGTTTAGGACTATATAAAAGATCATTTCCAGGAGATGTGGTTGACTGTGGATATAACAGATGAGTAGCCAAATCATGTTAATGAACAGAGCTAGTATGAAAATGCGTTGAGGTCTAATGCACATTGCAAAAGTTAATGTTTAGGAGTTCTTTTGTTCTCTGTCTTAAAAATGTCCAGGGCAGTGAACCTGGACATTTTTAACAGCAGATGAGACTTTATGAGCACCTCCAGGTTATTTTCTATCCAAACCATTATAGCATGGGTGGTTTTGATGGACAGGTGCAAGAGGTCCAGTTAGTTGTGTTGCATTATATTGGTGTTGACAATGACAGTGATATTTTTAAAAAAAAAACATACTTTTTTTAGTTAATGGGTCTTTTTGTATGCTTTTGTGTAGTTATGTTTACAGATTCTCTCAACACCGTCCTTGATTCATATTTTAAGTATAATTCATTTTCCAAAAAGAGACAAAACATACAATAAACAAAGTTAAAGATTGATTTGACTGATAGCTGTTTTTGTCAAATATTCTATAATATTGTAATAATATCATTATATTTATTATGATTTTTATAGGCCACAGTAATTATTTAGTGAACATCTGAAATCCCAGCAGCCCAACTTCAAAACATAGGCTGGAAATGGGTGGAAAATTATAATTAATAACCAGTCACATCAGAGAACCGTCATTAATATAACTGACTGAATGTCACCGCAGTCTGTTATGTTTCAGCTGAAGTTCTTTAATACTTTTAGCAGGAGCCAATTTAATTATGGCAGTTAAAAAACAACCATTATTAAAGCAAACACTAAAGTACATTTGAATTGCAAGACGGATGGATCTGCCTATGAGCAGCCAGCTGTTGGACATGTGGGCAGCATCTGGCGGCCTTACTTCATTCATGTCTGACTGGAGAGAAACAGCAGGCTTGACCTCAGAGCTGCTGACAACTGTCTGCTTCATGAATATACACATTTCCATTTAATCTTTGTCTATATACATTAGCCATGCTGCATTTTTTTTTTTTTGTTGTTGTTGTTGCCCAGAAGCAGTGGTGAAGTTGCTGGACCTTTACATCTGTGAGTTGGAGGGGAGCAAGTTGGTTTAGATGAGCTTTTCTCTCGTGTTAAAACACATCTAAAAAGAAACATTGCTTAAGACCTAATATCATTAAATTTAAAAAAATACCCCATTACATGACAGACTGCTGTCAATAGAAACATTGTTTTTTAGTGACTAATTAACCTAATTATCAGATGAAGACTGTGGGTACACGCCTGCTATTGAGGGACTGTTTTGATCAGCTTTCCCCTTTCTAACATAATGTTTGTTCATATTTTTCAACAGTGGTGTTGCTGCATCGTATCCACAGAAAATGTGACTGTTTTAAAGAAATAGAAGCCCGGCAGTGCATTTTTTCCCTATGGCAGAATAATAATGTTTGCAGCTAGACCTCAGCTGACATAGTGCTGTGGAGATGAGGCTGACTATGCAGGACTAGTGACTTAGGAGTTCTCTAGACTCCAACAAACATTAATACTAAATCACAACTGGAATGAATCCAAGACAAGCTAGAAAGGGAGTTTAAAACTATAACTGAGGTAGTTTTGATGAATAAAATACATAAAATAAAATCCCATTATTATACAAAACAATTCAATACATTATAAAAAGACTGCATAAAAAGTTATATATTAGTAGTAATAATGCAACAATACAATGTATATTACAATAATAATGTAATTACAGTGACCACTGTACTTAAGCCCTTGAAGCACTTTCTGCAGACAGTACTTCTGAACTATTACTTCAAATTCTAAATGCAATACTTTGTTCTGTGGAGATTTTCTCTATTCAGGTTTCTACTGTTCTTTCTCGGGCAACAAAGTTAGATGTTTCCTCCATCTGTACTGAACAGATTTAGTGCCAGCAAGCTCCAAAGCAGCCAATTACTACTTTACTTTGATGTAAATGTTTTTTATCAACTAGTTCTCTCATAAATATGTCAGGCCAAATATACATTAACCAATAAATCCTAATTTTTGTTTTTCCACCAAAATCCTCTTTTTTTGGATCCTGGTGCTTCCACACCGTATGACATTAGGTTTAGTTGCATTTCACTATGTATGACTGAAGTGCTTCTGCAAGTTGAAGTGGAACAGAGACTTGTAAAAGATCACATCTCCGAACCCACAATTTACCCAGCGTGACGCTGGCCATGCTTTAATACCTTTATACAACACTGCGTTTGTGTGTGTCACTTGAGTGCACATGCGTGTTTGTCTGCGTGTGTGTGTGTGTATGTGTGTGTATTTTTGAGTGTGAGCATGCATTTCAGGGTTTAACAAAAACACTTCAAATCCCTCATTCATGTTCCCTACTGTTCCACTGTCGCACACACACACACGTACACACACACACAATACACAGACATGCGCACACACACGCATACACACACGCACATACACACACACACACACACACAGCGGTGGGCTCTCAGTGTGTGAGTGACCCAGACATTTGGCATCTTTCACATCAGGGTGCAATCTCTTTCTTTCCTGTCTTTCTCCTCATCAAACAGAGAAGAGAGGGATGGAGGGCGGAAAGAGGGGGGAGACAGAAGGTCAGTGGAAAAGAGAGAGGGATGGGGCAGGGCATAATGATGATCCAAAAACACAAAATAACAAAGGAAGAGGACAAGAGGAGTGGGTTGGTAGAAGAAGGTGAAAGAGAAACTGAGAAAGATGGGAAGGAAAAGCATGGGGGTCTGTAAGGGAGGAAATGGTGAAGGATTCAGGCTTGTGATGACAGAGCTGAGGAAAGACAAATAAAAGAGAAATCCAGAGAACTAAAACAGAGTTTCCTTTATGAACATCAAGAGTGAAGGACCCAAAGTGTTCTCTGGCAGAACTCAAGTAGAGGGTCCTTGTGGATCACGAGTGCTGTGGGTTTGATTCCAAACAGGGACTCTATTATGATCCTTCATGTGTTCTTTAAAAGTGAATTCTGTCTTTAAACTAATATGTAATAAGTGCTTTTTAGACATTTCCGATGTAAAAACTTAATATTTTATTTGGAAGCATTGTACAAAAGCAAAGTAGGAGGCTATTGTGCTTTTTGTTCTGTGCTCAAATAAAAGACATCGACAGCATACAAGGGAAAAAGAGAGACACTGTGGTCAAAACATATCTCATTTAAATTTTGGGAGCTTGTAGTAGCCAGGATGTAGACAAGCCACAAATATTTTGAATATATGCCTTTGTAGATTCTTGCTAAAACTTAGCTAAGAAGATTAATACCACTCTATAATCTGAATGATAAGTATGTAGCAAACAATTGTTTGGCTGAATGGAAACAGGGAAAACAGTGAGCCTGGCTTTGTCCAAATGTACAAAATCAGCTTACCAGCACCTCTAAAACTAACTAAGTACTAGGATATGTCTTGTTGGGGTTTCAGCTAGTTTCCTGGCAACCACATGATGTCAAAAAAAGATACCAATGAAGTCACAGCGACCGGCCAAACAAAGGTCTGTTACATAACCCTAATAAAACCATGACCTGCCGTTTTTCAACTACGGCTTTTTAATAATGATAAGAAATATGCAACAAAATAGTTAAAGACCTTTGGAGCTGAGGGAAGTTTGATTATTTATCTTCAAAGAGAGCAGACAAGCTTCTCCTCCATATATACAATCATTTCATCAAGCTAACAAGCTGCTGCACAGTAAAGAATTTCAGTGTAAATTAGCGGTTCAGTATTATATTTTAAACTACAAAAATATAATTTTAAGCATCAAAATGCATGAGGGGTCCTGACTTTGTCTAACCAAGCAAATTTGTAATAGGTTCAGATTCTAGTAGTGGATCAGAGGCAAGAATATTCTTCAAAAGTAAAGCAGGAAATTGTGATGGAAATGTCTCAAGCTATGTTTGAAATTAACAAGGAGTTGCAGCAAAATTTATTAGCATTGAATATTTCTTTTGTTTCTTTGACACACACAATGGGTAGATGTTAAACCAAAGTTTTTTTTTTAATTTCTTTATTATTTTATATTGTACAGGAGCACATAATATTTATAATCTTCTGAAATATCAGCTGGTCAGAAAGGGAACTTTTCATTTGTAGTTCTCAACAGAAGTTGGGAGTAAAACATTAAAAAATATAATCAGCAATAAAAGTAGTGAAAATATGCAGGCACAAACAAAGAATTCACTACATAGTGACAAGAGAGACAGCTCTTATGACACACAGACCCAACAACAGCCAGACAACAATCAACAAATAGCATGACAACTCTTTCAATAAGCATAATTACAAATAATAAAGGAAACAACACAGAAAAACCCTCACTGTTCTAGTCTTCACAAGTTGGAGGTGAGGTGCTGACTAAACCGCTCCCTGCTGCTGACCAGCTACTGATCGTCTAGGTCAGGACATAAACACACACACACACATACTGCTGTTTCCTGCCAACTGTCAGCTCCCATTCGCACACAACCACACACACACAAGCACGCTCACCGCTTCAGGTGACAGAGATTAATAGCCTTACTGACTGACAGAGTAACTTCCACTTCCTTTGTGTCACTGTCAGCCCAAGGCTGCATGCATGTCTCAGTATGTGTGTATGTGTGTGAAGCCATTATTAGAAGTATAATTGCAGAGACATTTAAAGTGTTTTCCCTCAAGGGCTCTGCCGGCATCCAATAAAGTTTTCATACCGCAGGAGAGACAGAGAGCGAGTGGAGAGAGTGGCAGAGGCGACAAAAGAGAGGAGAGGAAACAGAGAAACAGAGGAGGAGCAGGTGTGTACAGCAGCCAGCAGCATGCATGCCGTGTCCTGGCAGTCTACACACAGTAAGTAACTTAAAACAAGAGGCTACAGTCTCTGCTTTTTACTGTTTATCCATGCAGCACTGCTGTGCATGGAGCTTGACATTGCAGATGTGCATTAGTATTAAGTACCAGTGATGAGACAAACTGATTCAAAGAATGTGACCATGAGGGCTCTGCAAAAGATAGGTACCTAAAAATAAGTCTATTTTACACAACTAAAAGGAAATCAAGACAAAGACAAACAAACCACAACAAAACCAAACAGTATGGGAGCCAGGGGAGAGAGCAGCGAGCAGAGGGCCCAGGTGTTACCAGTACAACCGAAGACCACCTGCCACGCCCACCTGACTCCTGCATGATCAAGCCTGCTCACAGGATCGTCACGATGAATACTGTGTGAGAAATTTGGTTGATTAGCAGATAACCACATTAGCTATTACTGTTTCATAAAAACTATTATTTTATGCTACTTTGATTTGGCCAGTGTGTTTTAGATCGAACATGTTGCCTTGAAAATGTTTACTTGCAGTATTTTTGTTTGTTTGTTTTTCTATATTTCAAATGCATCAGTCCTATGCAGAGATTTTACTTTTAACTCTGACAGTATCATGACCTTACTAACCTTCTGGTATTTGCTTCTCATCTGACTGTCAAATCTGCTCGACTTCTTTCCATTTAAGTGGTTGGCAAGATTTTATTTGTCGTCCACCTTGTATCCACCCTGACATGATGAAGTCCTACAGAATTTCAGCATGACACAAATTAGTATTATGATGGTAATACTAATATAGGGACATAGACTCCTGAGACATAGAGGACCAATTTTGAAAAATTTGTTCTCAATTTCATCAAATGATTTTCCACAGTGGGATGTGAATCTCTGTGTTTACCTGCTAGTTTTTTTATTATTTGTTTGTTTTTGTAACTAAAAATTGTCCACAAACAAAGCAAAAGACTTTATGATAGGATCAAAAGCAACCAAAGCAGTCTTGAATTGAATTTTTGGATAAATTACAATGTATACATTCATTATTAACTTTTGCTGTTATAAAGATAGAGCCATGTACATTTGCTGTGCACATGTGAGCCATTGCTGTTATGCATTTTCACTGTTAAAGATAAAGTGTCGTCAGTGGGAAGTTGAGCGATGCAGAGAAAAAGTGAAGGCAGAGGAAATGAGGAAAGGTGATTACTGGTGCAGTGAATCTCTGAGGATGAAAGGTTTTTATTAAAAACAGACGAGAAGAATGCTTGACAACTTCTCTCCTCTCTCATTGCCTCTGTGTTGTTCTTTCTCTATCTTGTTTCTCTCTCTCTCTCCCACCTCCCCCTTGCCTCTCATTCTGCCACCCACCTCTGGGATTTACATGTCATATTGAGACTGGATAGACTGTACCTGAGAAGTTTACCTAACTAAACAGCTCAAAGTACAGCTTGTCCATTTAAATGAGATGGAACGAGAAAGACGCACTGCCTCCCTCTCTTTGTCCAACACTGCCTTTTCGTTTTACAGGGAACTTGTGTTTTTCTTCAAGACAAACAGGAAAAATGCCCCTCTTCAATCCCAGAAACCAAAATTTAGGCTTATTCAGACAGGACATGTACAGTTTTTCTGTTTGTGCATCTATATGCACAAGTGTACTTGATAAAATATCTGCATTATTTGCATTTGCTTGATACCTTCTGAGATGGAAACCTTTTAATCTACCGCCCTTTGTTGTCACTGTTGTATGCAAGAATGCAATAAAAATGCATGTCTGCAAGAGACAAACACACATTATCTTATATTGTATATTTCATATACATTGTCATAATTATATTTTAATATTTGCTTTGTATACATAATTCTCAGATTTTTTTGGCAAATTATGTTAATATAGTTTGTTTTTATTTAACAATTGTTTATGCAGGCTCATTGTCCTTTTTTCCAGCCACAATAGATTTCAATTACTGCTTTCACTACCAGAATTTAACAGAGATAAATGTTATATAAATGATAAATTAGAGATGATTGCAAATTGCAGCAAATAGAGAGGAGGGGACAGAGACATTGAGTCATCACTGATGTTGTGGTTTGAGATTTGAAAGATTTAAAGTCTTGTTGAAGTGAGCTTTAGGATGAGTCCTGCTGATTCTGAGGAGCCTCATGTTTTAATTTTTCAATAACAGTGATGAAAGAAATGCAACAATACACAATTCTAGACCTTAATTGGGGAGGGACTTTTGATTTCCATGGAAACACGGCAACCCCTCACGTGGTACCTGAACCAGGCCTCTGTATACAGTGTTTACAATATGTGTGAAAGACTTGAATGACAACCTCTTACTTTTGTGGGCCAGATCAGGCCCATTTATGATTGTGCTGTGAATGAACCAGACCTGGGCTGAGGCACCAGGAACATACTGGGCCAGAGAAACATAAACATGTTTCCCATGTGTGGCCTAATTTTGTTATCTGGGTCACTATAATTGAAAATACATGCCTTTTGTATTCCCTTATCTATGATTAAAATTTGCCACCAACTCTTAGTCTTAAATTTAATGGCTTACATAGGAAAAAAATCCCTCTTGCCTTCATGTAACCATAAAAAGTAAAAGACATGAAACAAAGACTGACACAGATCATATTTTAACACTTGCTGTTTTTTAGTGTAGACTCGCTTTAAGATTTGTGTTTTTACTGTCCTATATTTAACAAATAGGGGGTAGAGTTATCATCCACCGTCTTTCACTCATGGGTGCAGTCCTTGAGATGGCAAATGACCAAACCGTCCAGGCTCACAGCAACAAGTGGTAAGCTTACCTATGCAATTCATACATACACGTCGCTGTGATGTTCAAATCACATCCTGAGGTAAAGTATGAGGTAATGGAGTAATGCAGGCAGTATGCAAATCACAGATGGGACTAAAAACGATGTTTATGACCCAGATGGTCAGCTGCCTGTGTGTTCTTTGGCACTGATGCAATAATATGAACTATTCTTAGTGTCCAACCACACAGATTTTGCACCAATCAAAATACCAGCTCAGAGATTAGCAATACCAAAAATTCACAGTGCCTCAAGGAGTCTAATATACACAGTGTCATAACAGCAGACAGATTAATAAAATTTGCGTTTCTTATATTAAATATATCAAATTTTGATCAAAAAGGTACAAACAGTTAGTAAAAACAAACATTACAAGCTGATTCTTTGCAAAAATCTGTTCCAGTTTTATTTCAGGGTTAGTCTTTACCTCTGTGAACTGCTGTAAGCCTCCTTGAGAATACAAATGTAAATTGTACTCCATGTTCTTGCTAGTACAAGTTTTAATCTTATTTCTTTGCCACTACTGTGTCATCTAATCAAATCTTATCAGGGTTCTCTCTCTGCAGTCCCTCCCTCACTCACAGTTGCAGGAGGACTGTGTTACATGTCAGAGCACAAAGATCTGATACCTACAGCTGACACTGAACACAACCTGTCATGTCCATTTGAACAGGAAGGAAACAATGGCTGATATGTGTTTAATTAAACAACAAAATGCAAAGAAACGCAATCCAACAAAAGCAACGGGACACAAGTGAGGACCAACAGAAGGTTTGTTGTGACATCGCCACCCAGGAGAGAGCCTTGGACTGTGTTTGTGTGTATCAGCTGTGTGTGTGTGTTTGTGTGTGTGAGTGTGTTTGTTTGTCTAGCGGGGTTAGTAGAAAATTACACAACGGGAGATGGAAATCAAGCTAAATAATTTATGCGCAAATTATCTAATATATACTATGATGTGCTGTGTTTGATTACTAAAACCAGCAGCATAAAAACAAGCCCTTGCCTAAAAAACTTAAGGTAAAAGAGGATAAAGGATAAAATACAAAAAACCCAAAATAAAAAAAGTGGAAGTCAGAGTTCCTTGAAACTCCATTTCCATGATATTTTGTCCAGCTACTTCATCTACAGGGCGCAATATTTTTTTTAAGTCCAGTTTTTGCTCTGTAATTGCTAGAAACATCCTTTTTCTCTCTGGCACGTTGCTATACAGGGACCAGGGTGTGTTACAGTCACATCACAATACTGTGTTGCTCTATTTAAGCCCCCTTAAGCAATTTTTTTTTTTTTTTTTCATTTTAAACTACAGGAATACAAATATTAAACACCCATTTTGTTCACAGTCCAGTCCTCCACTGTGTGCTCTATGGTTCTGTGTCTAATTTGGCATGAGCATGTCTATTGTGTGTTGGCTTTATGTGGACAATTTCAGTGTTTTCTGACCAGAAGAAGATTGCAGGTAAAAAATGAAAATCCATACTCAGATGCTGTCCCTGAGGGGGCCCAAGAAGAGGAGGGGATGAGAAAGATGAAATGGAGTGAGAAACATCAGAGCAGTTGTCATTGCTAGCTGCTCCACAGTCACTTTTACCTACACTGTTAGCACAGCCACAACTCCTCCTGATTTAGACTGGGCATCTGCTCCTATTTAAGGTAAACACAAGAAACTTGCGCTACAGAAAATGGACCAGCCTCAGTGAATAACTCGCTAAGCTTAACAAC
>JAPZDY010000023.1:1456992-1499436 GCA_029783645.1 Ctenochaetus hawaiiensis | reverse complement strand
GCATCTGCTCCTATTTCAGGTAAACACAAGAATCTTGCGCTACAGAAAATGGACCAGCCTCAGTGAATAACTCGCTAAGCTTAACAACTGTTTGTGAAAGGGTGTGTGTGTGTGTGTGTGTGTGTGTGTGTGTGTGTGTGTGTGTGTGTACAGGGCCAGGAGGGGCTGAATGAGTCAATGTGCTGTGTGTAGCTTTACAATAAAATAAGATTTTACCCATTTTAGTTAGTATATATATAAAAAAAGAAATAGACTAAAAAAAATCAATATGTAGCAGTTAACGCTGATACTGTGACAGGCCACCACAATTAAATCAATGTCTGCAAAACACTGATGCAACTCAAACCACAGCAAGTGAAAAATGTAACTGCAGCAAAAACAAATAAAGGCAACAACAGGGAACACCCTCACACAACACCAAAAAAAGGTACTTTACCTCAACACATGGCCACTTACAGTATCTTTATGAAATATAGCTGGTGAGTAGCATAAAGACACAGAGCAACAGAATTAGCAAAAAGGTCTTTATAGTCCCCCTCCACTTAAAATGTGTTTGTTATGTTTATGACCCTTAAAATGTCACATACTGACTTAACTTGTTGACTTGCATTTCCGCAAAGGTTGTCTCTAGAGAGGTGTTTTCACATTTCTCTATGGAGAGATGTCTGCCTCCCTAAAATCTTGAATTCAACCAACCCTGATAAGCTAGAGAGCAGATGTGTCAATACAAAGAGTGACACTTTACATTAGCACATCCACTAACACTTTGTCAGCCACTGCAAGTTACAAGCTAAAAGGCTAACATGTTAACAAACAACTTAAACAAATAAAATTTGCTGAGTTTCAAACATGGAGCCTGTGGCTAAATCTCTCCAGTGTTTCCTTAAGCTCGCCATCTTGATGCAAACAGCTCTCCTACCAGTGAACCCAATGCTGCCATCTCTGGTGAAAAACTGAGATTCATGTATTTGGAATTTTTTTTGCAAGGGAGAAGTAGTCATGCTTTCAGCAATTTTTTGAAGCTTTTCTGTACTTTTTATAAAGAAAACATAGTGCAACAAAATAATAACCACATCAAAATATTTTCACATTCTTTAAAATGTGTCTGAAGAAGGACATTAACCCACTATCACAGTTTCCTCACACAGACATAGGCTGTACTGTGAAAAATTATGACTGCTGTGCAACTACCCTAGCAAAGGATAGGATAATTTAATCTGCTTCATTCAATGAAAATATGAAGAAAATCGAATGTGGGAGCTTTCAGGCTTGCTGGGTTACTTTTTTCTGGCAGGATGATAACAGCCATCTAGAGAGGACAACTCTTGTTTTAGTGTGTGTTTGAAATGAGCCACAACCTAAATATTCCAGTGAGGGGGATCATATAAAGAAGTAAACATAAGGACAGAAAATATTTTGAAACACGTACATACTGTACTGAGTGGTTAAAACTGACTAATTCACTTGAATTGTAAATTAAGCTGTTGAAACTCCTAACCTCACACCTTGAAAGGTCATAGTTTAGTTAGGTAAAGCAGGCCTCTAAGGCTTTCAATTTCTCTACAATGAGCTCAAATATATTTAGTTTTCAAAATCAAAATTACAAATAAAAGTCAAGTGAATGTACCCTGTATTATTTAGTCAACGATAAGCTATAAAAAGTAAGCATGTCTGGCTAACTAGCAAAGCATTACTCGCCATGATCTAAGGTTACATTAGTTTTCTCTCACACAAACATTCACTCTGTTCATGGTGAACAAAGCTTTTTTCATTGCTTTTTTCTGGTGGAAATCCTAATTCTAAGTCAGACCTGGGCTGCTGATGAAGGTTCAGTAGTTTCCTGTTGTGACATTTATACATTTAATGAATTGAGGCTTTTCTGTTCAGTGACTCTTGCAAGTGATAGATATCGTAAATGTCTAAAAACTGTTTCTAAAAACACTTTCTGTGTGGACTGATGTAAACAGCTTTTCTTGATTACATGGTAGGCAGTCCTGCTTGCTCAAGTTTCTTGTAAAGTTAGCACATATTTAGTCTCTTTATAAACTTTAGGTATGTTTACAATCCTGCAATCCCACCTAACGTTATCCTTGAGATTGTTAGATTCTAGTTATTTAGCTAAGCAATTATTCAGGTTACTGCAACGAAATAGTGATTCTGATATGAATTTTAAACCATGTATAAAGCCATCAAGAGTTTTATCTCCATAGCTAGCTGCTGCTAGGAAGCAGCAATAATAAGGATGCAGGCTTTTTGAGAACTTCCAATTTAAGATCACCAGCAATTTTTTGTGGTAGGTGGGTCAGAATGTGCAGTGTTTCCCTTGTGATTGTGTTTGAAAACTTTAATATAAACCTTATATTTGTGAAGTTTCTCCCCTCCTTCAAGCCCCATTGTTCTTTATCGTCTCTGTATATTTTTCAGTCTTTCTTTCTCTGGTTGCCAGATAATAAATTGGTTGACACCAGACATTTAGGCCAACGATGGAAATATCACACCCAAATATCAGGCTGACCCTCAGCAGCCCTCTCATTGCCTGCCGGACAACATCCTTCTTTGTTCTTTGCACACAGAGGACAGGACACTGATACAACAAGGTAGAAGGACATAGAGGGAGGAGAGAGAGGAGGAAACAAAGATCTAAGAGATTTTTTTAAAACAAGAACAGCGTACAGGTGGAGACGATGAGGGGGGCAGATGAAGGCAACAGAATCAACAGAAAAAGATCAGGTGTTTGATTATTGCAATTATCTCTCCCTCTCTCTTGCTCTCTGAGGATCCAAAGCATCATTAAAAGCTCATTTGTGCTTTTCCCAAACTCCTACCATTCTGCATTGATTACATGTCTCATTGATGCTGCGGTGATTAAGACGATGATTGTCATTCTTTGGCATACTGACCTACCAATCAACACACTTGTCATGTAGGTAAACTTTGCATCGAATCTTCCACGTCTTGTCACTTTCATAATTAAATTTAATGCATTCATATGTTGCCGACATAATCAAAGCATCATGCATAGTTTTTTTTTTTCCATGCTCCTGAAGACTAGGTTGGGTTCTCTAAGGTAGAGAAAAGGCAATTAAGCTTTATGGACTAGAAGTTTAGTTGCCTCTTGTATTTTTGTTTTCATACAATAAACAGAAGAAAGCTGACATTGATAATAATTATGTTTTAATAATTAATTTTTAATGTTGCCTCTTATATAGCAAAAAGTGTCCATATCCCAGAACATAATTTAAAGAGTGTAAACTGATCATCTAGATCTCGAACTGTGTTTAAAGTCCAACTAACACAATTTTTTTTTAAAAGTATTTACAGTTACTTTATTATTTTATCTTGAGCTGTGTTATAACAAGTGCAATCCACCTGTGCCACATTCAATGAAGCCAGAATGACAGTACCGACAGTGTCCACTAGATGAAGCAGCTTCTTCTCTAGGCTCAGCCACAGTAGCCTTAGCCCTAATCTGGACATAACCACTTACATTCGGGCGTGTAGGCGGAGTATTTCACACTATGGCATGTTGTGTTATGCTGGTACTAATACTTTAAAATAGTTTCAGAATCTTTCTGTTTTCAAATTGTCATACGTACCTTAACCCTGGTTGCCACCTGCAATAAAATATATTCAAATGTCAGCCCCAGTTCTTTGGTACTCAGTGCCAGCATTGTGTCCACTGTTATTGTCAATACAGAGGCTAACTGCAGGTTCACAGAGGGGCATGTGTACTTTATATTATTAATGTTGCTGTTGTTGTAACCGTTTTGTAATCCGTAATTTTCTTTTTAAATTTTCTGCTTACTTTTCATTAAGTAATTTATTTGTTTTGTTTATTTTGCCTTCTCATGCTAAAGCACTTCTATTCAAAGTTTCTTTGCAAATCAGTGTTATTTTAAATTATCTTTTTCCTCTTTTTAAGAACTTGATCCTGGTTACTCAAGTTTTTTAATTATCCAGGTTAATCAGGGAAGTGTAGTGTTCTCGAAAAAGAAATAACAGTTAATTTGTGAAAAACTCCAAATGACTTTCTAGAGTGAAGACACTGTGTGTCATTTATTAATTCACTGATGGACTGATCAATTACACAAAGGGGAAAGTGTTGATTATGATGTAACATACTGCAATGGCGGTTTCATAGAAGGTTGCTGAGGAACAAATTGTTTCTTGCTGCCAAGTGAACAAGCTTTATTTTTACGTTGCTTTGTGTTGCTGCATTTGATCTGTTTTGATTCTTGACAGCTGGATTGGATCTGATGACAGCTCAGGGCCTGCGATGCTCTGTGTGTGTCTTCTGTAATTGGTGATGCTTGATTTTCCTGTTTTAGAGGCAGAAAACCAGAGCAGCAATCTGTCTTTGCACAGGCAAATAGTCAAACCATCAAGGCAAGGTTTTTTTATTTTTTAAGATGTGAGGAGTAGAAAGAGGGGATATTGCTACTGATAGATCAAACCTGAAATCAATGAAGTTGGCACAAGACAGGAATTCACTCTCTCTAACACTGCAACACATACATACGAGTACAGGGGCTAATTAAAGGAAAGACAGAGTGGAGGAAATCAGACAGGCAGGTATGCCGATGGGATGAAGGAGACTTAGACTTCATAAAGGAAAGCGAGCAAATTGACCTCCTGAATGAGGGAACTGTTTCATTACATGTCCCCCAGGTGTGCAGGGTAATAAGGTTAAAGCTGGGGGCACACACTTCAGGATTAAAAGACACAAAGACACACAGGCAGGACAGAGTGGAGCTTGAGATGAAGCTATTGCACCACTGTAATGACTGTATTGTAAAACACCCGCAACACATTTCACATGAGAATAACTGGAATTGTAAGTGCATCTTGTAGACAAGAATCTGATTCCTTCAACATGCTTAAGATTTTAAGACCACAGCACAATTATTTGTAATACACATGCAAAGTTTCACATTCAAAGTGATCTGCTTCTTAGGTTAAGAAATATTGTGTGTATGAAGGTAGCTTGCCGTTTTAAACTGTATAAATCACATAACCAGCTATTTTATAATACGCCTTTGACATCTGTCCCATGTCTGCCTCACAGTCAGATACACTTACTTCCACAAATGCATGTCTGTTTCACACCAAGAGACACGCATGTGTTTTCATGCCTCAAGTCCAGTTTTTCTCAATCATGCTTGATAAGGCAAAATCTTCCCTGCTCAATAAATTAAATTTAATAATCATTTTGTTACACTTTTTTTATTTAGCCTGATTACCCGTTTGGGAACAAGTAACTGTTTGCTACTGGTGACTTCACTTTAAATTAAAAAATTGACTAAATGAGCAACCGCTCCAAGTTTTCATACTGATAATATGTTCAACAAAGGTTTTACTTCTGTGGTTGAATTTATGAATTCATCTAAAGCTGCATTTATCTCATCTTGCTAGCTGCAACTGTTGTTGTATTGTTGAATGTAGAAATTATCCTATAATTGAGACAGGTATTGGTGAAGATAGTGTGCCACTAGCTGTGTTTCCATTCAAAAGTAGCTCAAAAGTAACCAGGGAAGAAAAATAAGCAATGCTACTTTTTTTCCATACTTTATTATAAAATTGTTTTCCATTGAAGTCACCTTAACTTTTTATCAATACACCAAACCCAGCTTTTGATTTCATTTATCGATGTGGCCACGGTGTGGCAGCCATTATGAACGTTTCACCATGAAAACGAAATGCTTATCACTCAAATGTACACTGTCTGATCTGAATCAAACTTCAAATACTTAATAAGAGTCCCAAGCTGAACACATGCATATACCAATCATATTAATTAGCACCACCTACTGGCCACAGGAAATGACTCCTAATGACCATGTATCATACTTGAAGAACTGTTCCCACAGAATTAATCTAAACAACTCAGAATTTTTTTACATACTCATAAGACTTTTGTAATAAAAAGTTACATAAATTGATTAGCAGTGTGGCCGTAACGTGGCAGCCATTTTGAGCTTTTGTTATAACAAAGGAAATTGTCTTTGAAGGTTAAGAAATCAGAGAAATCTCATCAACGTGCCTCAGTTGTCACACATGTCAAACATTTACCTCTGATATAGATTTTAAAAGTGTCTGGGGCCTAATGTCTGTGTAGCTCCCCTTAGAAAATTTCAACAAAGCAGCCCCAACAGCCCATTTGACATAGAGTTAAGAAACGTTGTAGGCAAAAGTATCATGTCAAGACATAAAAAAGTCCTCTTTAGGCCATGACCTAAACCTGGCAGGAAGTCAGCCATTTGGAAATTCCTGGGCATTTTTTGCCCATTTTCAGCAATTTCTACATGTTGCATTTTAAAGAAATTCTCCTACAGATTTTTTCTGACCGACTTGAAATGTGGCTTACACAATCTTAAGACATTTGTGATCAACAGTTTTCAAAAGCTTTTGTTTATTAATAATGGTGTTCCTATGGTGTGCTTGCAGCATTAATTTAAATTATATTTGAATTGACCAAGGTTATAGGTTATATCTCACAGGTGTGATGCTGCAATTTCAGAGGTGCATACTGGGTAGTATGCTGGCAAACAAAGCGAAGACTGACCAATGAATGAACAGCACATTGAAATGTAACTTGGGGAACTCATATTGTTTAACATTGTTCTTTACATGAAATTTTCATACTTAATAATGTTTGGTCAGACTTAAATTGTTTGTGCACGAACACTAAACTGTAACCCCATTATTGCCATACCTCTTCAATCTTTTATTTATTTCCCTCATTTCACAACATTTTACAAGCTGAGAGCCCTGTCACTCACAGCTGTGTGTGCACTTACTACATAAAAGCTCAAGTACTAAACTGAATTGGAGTAAATGTGTTGGAAACTGCACATACTCGTAAAAATAACTGGCCTGCACAAAAGCTTTGGTTGTTAACTTTTTGGAAATTGATGTGACTGACTGATTACAATGAATAGAAATAAAATGATGGTCGGTGATAATCTGCCTCAGTAAAGCTACAAAATTTTGCTACCAATCCATCTCAGTGTCTTAACATGAAAGTGTATTTCATTTGTTATTATCATTATCATAATCATTTTTGCCAAACAAATAACTTTTCTGCTCCATGGTCAGATGAGTGTAAGAAATATGTGAAATATTGCTATCAAACTCTTATTAAAAAAGTGATTGCTAAAACGAAAGGCAACAAAATAAATGATTCTTATGGTTTTCCGATGTCATGTTCTGGTACCAGAGGTTTTGCCTGTTTTTTTTTCCATTATAAAAAGCATCCAGCAGTAAAATTTCCTCCACAGTGACCAGATCTGTAACTCTGTATGAGCTTGTCATTTTTAGTATGTCAGAGGAGGATTTCACATAATGAAGACCAGCCCAAAACACAAAGACATCAACAATGCAACCAAACTTTTTGCACCATGCTGATGGTTAATGATGGTTCTCCTCAGGGTGCTGTATTAAAAGAGAATTTTTGATGCATCTTCTTTGTCAAAGCAAAGGTTAAATTAAAAAAACAAAGTCTCCCAAAGAAGGCTGTTTGAAAAAGTGTGAGCTTTTTAGTTGGCCAAGGTCAACAGTCAGTCCTGAATCTTTTATAGCACAGCTGAATGACCTACTGCTCTCTCAACCACCATCTCACTCACACACACACGCACGCACACACACATGCCCACACACTGACTGGAGATGGGAAGTCAGTAAAGATGGGCATACACACACAATAGCCTGCTGTTACCCCACACACATGCAATCCCTGGCTGGATGGGAGATAAGAGTTCACCACTAACATGAACACACACACACACACACAAACACACACGCGCACACACACACCTACACACACACACACACACACACACACGCACACATACAGTATGCACCCAGAGTGAATAGTACTAGTTTGAAGGGCAGAGGGGCGGGGTTAAGAGGTGACCAGTGTCCAGGTGTGCCTATCCAATTATCTGCTGCTTCTGCCTCTCAAAAGTACACTACACACACGCACACACACACACACACATATATGCATGCAAGCACACACAAAAACACACCCTCCCCAACTGGAATTTCTTTCTCATCTCTCCCCACCGCACAATTAAAGTACCTCCCTGCTCCAGCACCTGGTCTCCCACTGTAAAGAAGAGAGGGAGGGAGGTACAGGAGGAGAAAGATCAATTTGATATCCTGTTTGTATTGTCTCTCTCTTGTCTGCATCTCAGGCTGCGTCTTCTATTTCTTCTTTTTTTTTTTTTTATTTGAAGTGAGATGGCAACCTGTGAAAGCCGACCCGCGTGTGTCTCCGGGTCCTATTTGGCATGCCAGCGACTGCTATTTGACTTTGAAAATATGAAATCCGTGAGGAACAGGGGATACAGCAATGGAGGAGGCGGAGGCGGGGGAGGAGTGGAGAGAAAAGACAAGATTGAGAAGGAGGAGTTTGAACATACTGATGGGTTCGTGTGAAGAGCAGAAAGACGACAGGTGATGGAAAAAATGTGGAGGAGGCATGAGGGAGAGAGAGAGAGAGAGAGAGGTGAGAGGGGGGGAAATTGTTAAACAAACAGAGAAAGTAATAACAGTAGCTGAACGTGAGAACAATGTGGAGGATGAAAAGAAAAGGGGAATTGGAGCAGATCAAAGCACAGTAGGGCGAGGAGTGAAATGGTGAGATGAAACAGGAAGCTGAGAAAAGAGTGAGATCGAGAGTGAGAGCAACAAAGCAGGCGAGGCAGCTTTTGAGGGAGGCAGTGTGGGGAGAGGCCATGCTCCATCCACAGGTTAAAGGTTAAGACAGCACACACACCTCATGTAGGATTAAAAATGCACTGCAGGTGTGGCAGCCACCAAAATCAGTTTTTCTTCTCTTGTTTTTGATGGCAGGTTAACTTTAAGTATACTGATGACAAAATTAGTCCATAGTCACTTTGTTTGCGCCAACTGAGTGTTTTTTTTCATTTGCTGTGATGGTTCAGTATTATGGTGATTTGCCATATGCTACAGTGAGAGCAAACACATGCTACATAGTGGATAATCCACCTGTGATATTACTGTCACTGTAATCTGAGGAGGAGCGCCAGCATAAACCCTTCAAGTCACACAACCGCCTTTAGCTCATGCTTTACTGAAACAGTGGACACATGTTAGTGCACAGAAAAAATATTTTATGAACATGGCAACAACACAATAAAAAATAAAGATTATACTGTGATTCATAACAGTATTTCTGTATCAAAAAGTTTTCACCTTTACAGGCTTTTCCTCCAAACATGACTACAACGGCCAGTGGAAGACAAATGTCACATCACCGCAGTCATGCGATTCCATGGGTTAGTTTACGTGTAATTGTTAGCTAGTATTTTGTTGTGGTTTTGCATAGTTAGCCAACACTGCTCAGTATAAAATGTTACAACCACACTGTTGAATATATTCTTATTCTCCTTTGGTGTTTTGCAGTAAAACAGCTTCAGTAGAGTTACCACTGAACACAATTTTTTGCCTGAGGTCCACCTGTGGTCATGGAGATTGTGGAGAAAAATTAATTTCATCCAGTCACCAGCAGTAGCTTTCATTTTTTTAAACTGACATTTATTTAGTCTGATTTTGGCCCTCTGTGTCATCATCCTCTGTCTCTTCCCTTCTTCTCTCCTAAACTGACTCTCAGGATGTTTCTGAAAGAGAAGTTGATTTTTGTGATGAATTCCATCAGCTACTTAAGAAAAAACTCAGTGGAGGCTCATCCACATCCATTGAGCCACAGCTTCATCACAGCTTTCACTGACCAAAAGTACCCCTGCTATGAGTATCTCAATACAGAACACAAATAGAGTGGCGCTGAGCAGCCTGTGCATCCTTCCCCTACTTCTCCAAGATGAGTGCTCAAACAACTTCTGCAGCATTGATTGGTACTACACTGAGACTAGCAACCTGCTGGATTGGCTCAGCTAATTACTGGTTATTTCTGGAGCTAGTTATTTAACATGCCAGATAAGCTTCTAATATGGCTTCTTCTTCATTTTATAGCCAGAATGTAGGAAAAGGCAGCTACCATCACCAACTGCAGACAAACAGAATTTATCCATATTCTGCCGCTCATGCTGGATATCTTAGTGTAATCATTTCATTCTGCTCATGTTGTTAAAACTGTCCATGCTGTATTTAAATTGGTGTGCACTTACTTATGTTACTGTTATTCAGCTTATATATATATCTCTGTAGAAATGTACTATCTCCAGCCTTTAAGTCTACATTACTCTGCACTTTACTGCCTATTGCATCTCTGGTTAAAAGCTAAACTGCATTTTACCCACTCAGAACTTTTACTCTGGCAACGACTGTAAAGTTGTATGTAATCTAATGATCTAATGACCCATTTTTTACATAAACAAATTGACAAAAAGAAGTAACATGAAGTGTGCTACACAAGCGTCTTGACATCTCAGACCCATTTTGGATCTTTTGGATCTCTGAATCAATATATTTCCTGCAAATGTTCTACATCCAAGTCCTGATCTACCAATAAATGATGAAATTTATGTGATTAGTAATGATTAGTAACACTACATGTGAACTGCATACTTCTGACCAAGAAAGTATAACAATAGTGAGCCACTACTCACTGAGCAACACATACCTGACTACGTTTTGCACCCTGCACCTTCGCTAGAGAAAAAACCTTTACAGTCAATCTTTCCAGTACATCCTGTTAACACTTTGGCATACAAAGTGCTACACTACCCTTTACCCTCTTTTTACCTGTCTCTTTCTTTTTCCTATAGATGCACAGCTGGTAGCTGCAGGTATTTCAATGTGTGTACATGTCTTGGTAACGTAGGTGTGAATAGGGTGTAAATCAGCCTTTTGAAGTGGAGCGGTCCTTGTCGCTTTAAGTTATTAATAACAGACCTTAATCTTGGTGCCATATGTGTGTGCACAAATTTCTCTTCATTTGTCTGCCATCTGCAGTGTTGGTGAGCATGTGCTGTAGGAGTGTGTGTCCATCTGCATTTGTGTGTGTATGTGTGTGTGTACTTGTGTTAGAGGCCCCCCGGATGTGCATAACATCATTACGGTGAAATAGTCTTCTCAGGTAAGTGAAGTGGTTCATCTCTGTCACCTTAGCTCCTCACCTGCAACCACATGTACATGCACACACACACACACACACACACACACACACACACACACACACACACCTACACACACGTAAATTCGCATAAAAATGTGCTGCAGCACCAACAAATTCATACATAAAAAGCAAGTGAAAGCAGTGAAAGCAGAAATAAAAAGCAGAAAGAAACTGCTTTTTAGTTGCAGATAGCACATTACACACAGTCATTTGTTGTTTAAAGTGCTTAATAATTGTGTCATTTTTCTAACATTTTCACAGGTATCTGTTGTAAATGAAATAGTCAGCTCTTACTGCAGTGAAGTTTTTTTAATACTGCTATGTATATTCATAATTATTGTAGCAGCATTTATTCCTTGGCTGCATCAGTGTTGTTTTCTTCCAACACTATTTATGGGGTGTTTTTCCATCTACGTTAACTGTTGTGTAACATGCATTATTTTTGTAATGCTCTGAGTGAAGAGCATACTCACACCTTACCAGTTTTTTAAGTGAGGGATAATGGGCAACAAAAACAAAGCCTGCAGGGTAAAAAGCTCGATGCGAGGTGGAAGCAAAAAACCTGAATAATCTGGTACTGAAAGTGGACTTAAAATTATTTTTTGCACCGGCGCTGCCCAGCAGAACTGCAATTAGAGATACGATAATGTCATTGTAAAGACAAACAATTTTGGTCCAGTAAAAAATAAGTACTAAGTTTAAATTATTTGTCTCCATGTACATGGACAAGCACTAAAATTCTGGATATTATTGAGTTTTTTTGGGTAATCCCATTTATGTGATTGCAATATGAATATATTCTTGATTTCAGGAGCTTGGAGATGCTATTTGTTTACTTTCTGAATTACATCAATAGAGACTGAGGTACAGTGTCTGTTATGTGCGAGATTAACTGAAGTCAATATTCTCTGTTCATGTACACCTCAGGTGTATATGAACAGAAGCAAGTAAGCAACCACAGAATCATAAACTGTTCATAAACATAAACTTGCCTGGACTTGACCAAAAAACATGGCAGAACATACACTGCACACTGATCAAGGCATGCATGCCTTCGTCTCAGTTGTTTTTACATTCTGAAACTAGGGTGTTTTTCACCACTTGTTTTTAATATTAATGTTGCTTAAAAAAGGAACATACTAGGGACAAAATTCACTGCTCTACCTTTCATTAACATTAATGACATCATTGCTAACTTGCCTAATTACGCTCACAGTTTTTTGTGGAAGAGCATACTATTCTTACAGATACATATCACAAGAGAGAAGCTGCCTAACGGTGTGGAAAAAAGGTGTCAAAAAAGTCTGAACGCTTTCGTCACAATTAGAGATATAATGTTCTTATTGGAAAGCTCCAGACTGCATGATTTACGTTTAATGCCAACATTTAGTGCCAAGGCATGAAGTGGGGCTGCGTTTTATGTCACAGGGTGGATTGTTAGTGTGTAAAAGGTCAGACAGGAGGAGAGTGAGTCAGACTTTTATACGTGAGAGCGGAGTTTATGTCCAGTCACAGACTAAGGTTAACATTTGCCCATCTTTTTCTCTAACTTAAAGCTCCTAGAAAGCTTATCTGAAAGGTAGAACACTCCAAGAAGACAGATTTCTGTCCCAGTTTTGGTTATTGCACTGCAGTCATTAATGCATTTGTGTTTTTGTCTGTTTGTGAAGTGGGCAGAACTCGGTTGGAAAAAACATAGCACCGTAGCACACCAAGAGAGATGGTTGTTGCCCAGCATTTGAGAATCCACTGACAGTTATTCGGTTAGTTGCGGGTGTTTCCATTTTTATTCAGTCTAGTCACGCCACAACCACATGACAGATAAGATAAGTTTTTCAGTGTTACACTCTTCATTAATGACATAATTTTCTAAATTACTTTTATTATGTTATAGAAAACCATTTAAGGCACTTTGGATTTGGGTTTATGAGGGGGTTCAACGAAGCACTTTAGTCTCTAATCCTAACCATTTCTTAATCACAGTTGATTTACAATATTACCACAGTTACCATGCAAGACACTGTAGAAAGCAACAATTTTAAAAACATGCTGTTGAATGTAAAAAAAAATAAGAGTTATCACTGGATGCAATCTGGGGATTTGCAAAATTGTCTCATATAGGTATTTCTGTCTGTAATTATGGTTGTTTTGGGCCACAGTGAAGCATCCCACATGCTGCATCAGTTTCCCACTAATGCCACACAGGGGAAACAAGAGCTGCTCCACATTTCTGTTGCTGACAGCACATTTCTGTCGGATCAAGCCAATATTGTGGAATCTGATCCAGACATTAAAGATTTATTTGTTCATTTATTGAACACCTCTAGTAAATAGCATAATTAAAAGATCATCTACATGGAATGTTCAAAAGCATTAGCCAAAACAGTATATTACCACTGTGCTGCAAAAGTTGAGCAAGGCTCTGACAAATTCTTGACACAGAGCTGTTGTTGGGGTGAATGCAGCCTAATTACTGTGGTGTCTTTGCCTTCCAAATCCCATCCATTTCTGACTAAATAGCTGAACTCAAATTATGTGCCAGGAAAAGATGGCATATTCTGAAGAATTACTCTTAATCATAGTATTTTATAAAGTAACTTAGGTCTAAAACAGGTTCCTTTCAGCTAAATTAAATCTTTACAGGGGTCTTGTATGAAAGAAACTTAGACTTTTATTGGTCCAATCGTAATTCTCATTGTTAGTCAGATATTTTGACTGTGAGAATGACAGTGTTTGCAAAAAAATCTTCATAATTGATTTCACTTGATATCTGTTTGTATGTCCTGCAGCAGACACATATAAAAGAAGTTATGTTATAAATTCTTAATGCAGAAGATAAAACAGACAGTCTGAACACACACGCACACACACACACCCACACACACAAACACACACACACACACACACAGGCCCACACCACAGAGCTCTGTAGGTCCTTACTTAATGAGCTTCAAATGCAGCTCTCCCCTACTGTGCTGAATAGGGAGAGAAAGATGGACACATTAGAGAGGAGATGAGGGAGGAGAAGAGCAAACGAGGGAGTGAGACACAGAAGAGGTGTGGATGAGGTAAATGGAAGGAGAAAAGATGAGGGAGACAAGGTGGGGAGGAGTGGGGAACGTGATGTCTGAAGTGTCTGGATGAGTTATCGCCATATTTATGTTTGTTGGTCTTTATGTTGTGTTATTGTGAGTGGGTGAAAAGATTTTTTTTCCCCATGAATCTAGATCTAAAAGGGAAGTACTCCATGTACTCGAGTTCTTGTCATTGTTGGAAAAATTGCAGTTTCACATCTGGCTTCACAGACTGGGGAAGACTGGGTATAATCTAGTTTTTAATACATCATATATGATGATTAATATAAGACCAATTTAAAGGGGGGGTGTTAATCTTTATATCTGTGTATGTGTGTAAATGCAGTGATGAGCCTGGTTTTATATAAAGTCTACTGCCAAATCCACAACACATTAGAAAATTGCCTCCCAAAGGAAATGTTAAACTTAATTTGTGTATCTTATCAGCTGGTTAGTTATGATTTGGATTCTGCTTTGAATCAGAGTGAAAAACGGTAGTGACAGGAAAAAAAGGAGGAAAACAGACGAAGACAAATGCAGCTCTCAATAAATTAAGTCTATACCTGGTGACTCTTGAGCATTTTACCTATAAAAGATTTTAACTCAAGTTTATGGGAGTTTTCCCTCTCAGTCCCTCTCAGATTTTAGGCTCTGACTGTTTGTCAGTTACTACAAAGTAAATGTCTTTCCATCAGCAGCTAAACCTGCCTTCGTAACAGTGCTACTGTGTCTTTGCCACAGCATTTCTTTTTTTTTAAAAAAATGTACACTTATTATGAATAGCATGTGTTGTGTCGAAATGTCTGTCATAAGTCGGGGCGGCTGTGGGTCAGGAAGTAGAGACCTTCATGTATTAGAAGGTTGTTGTTTCCTTCCTGGCTCCTTTCAGTCTACCTGTCGAGTGTCCTAAGATACCGAATCCTTAATTTGTTGTAATGGTTGTTCTATTAGTGTGTGTGTTTGCATGAAAGCCTCTGCCATTAGTATATGTGAATGTAGTAAATGTGTGCGTGAATGGATCAATATGGACAAGCACGCTGAGTGATCAGTAGACTTGAAAAGTGCTATATTACAAATAATTTGTTGTGTCTGGTAAAAACACAACAAATTACTGATAATAAGTATAGGACATATGCATCTGGATGAAAAATTCTTAAACATCTTGTAGTGATTCATTATGGAAGCTGGTAATGGCTAAAGCTACAATAATTCTACAATAATATAATATTACAATGATTATGTTCTTCCATATTACAAGTATTTATTTTCTTTACTTTGGATACAATGTATAGGTAATTTTTTTAACAGTATAGTGTACATATTTTCTTTTCAAAAGAGGACACAGGGTTGTCTGTTAACTTGGTGTAATTTTTATTGTCTTGAAATAACATCATAATTCACTCCAATTTATTTTCAATATAACCAAACATATCCATTAATGAAATAATTTGCAACCATGGTTGTTTTGGCCTCCATTAAAAAATTAATACAGTTGACATACTTACAATGCTATAATCTATATATTTTTAGGTGTAAAATTGATAAAATTTAAAAGCTATGAAAACTGTATTAATATTTCATTACAGCTACATAGCTAAGTGATTTAAAACATAATTTAAGCAAATTATCTAGGTGACCAACTGTATACAACATTAGATTAATAAAGGCAAAAAAAAACAATCATATTAAATAGAGAGAAATTATGTTACATATGTTAAATGCAGCTGTAAAATAATTCAATAGATTTTTAAAACTCAGCCCAGTATTATGAAATGTGATCAGATCTCCACTCATTCAGATCAAAACAACAACCATTCACATTACTGGATATTCTGGATATTACTGGAGTAATACTGACCTGAGTTTTAAAAGTACATAAAATTATTATTACTGTACTGAACTTAATCATATTGTTATTTATTGGTGGATAATGGAGGGCAGGTTTACTCGTGTGCTTACTCTTTCAATCAAATTGAAAAGAAAATTTGATCTACTTGTTTATGTTTGTCACACAGCGTTAATTTTAGACTGAAAAAATGGCCCACCCACTCCTGACTGTATGTGTGAGTGTTTCCTTTTGCCGTGATTTTTCGCATCTGTGGCGGGTCTGACTGTTGTGTGACGCTTTCTGCCGCTTTCCATTTAACTTCTCCTGAATGCTGCAGTTGGTGTGAAAAGCACGTTGCAGCACTGTGGCAGCCTTGACATGCTCAAACACACACACGGTTAGTGTGTGTCACTACCTTTTGTCTATCTTCTATCTTTTTTCCTCCTTCCTTCTGTTTTCTTTCTCTTCTTCTTCTGGCTCAGCGTGCACAAACAAACACACACACACAGATACACACATACATATATTTACGACCCCTCTGTCCCATGTTATTTGTGCTGGTCCTGACTCCACCACCAATTACCTGGTGGCTACGGCAACAGGGCCCTAAATGGGTTGTAGCACTGAACAGGCATGTCTGCAATGGATCTCCCAGTGGGAGGGAAGGAAGAGGAGAAGGAGGGAGAGAAAAAGGGAGGAAGAAGAGAATGCTTTGCTGGAGAGAAGATGAAGAGGAAAAAGCAAGGTGATGAAAAACAGGAAGAGTAAGAAAGAGAAAACAGGAAGAAGACAGAAGTTACAAGTGCATAACAGGAGAAGAGGAGGAAGTCCAGAAGAAGAGGAGGAAGCAGCCCAAAGGAAAGGCACAAGGAGAAAGAGACAGTAGATGTGCCTCCTGCTGTTGGCACATTTAAGAAGAAAAGAGGATAATTGTAGATGAGAAGGAAAACAGGACTGAGGAACGAGGCCAAGTTGCCTCCGTTTTCTTAAGTGTACTAAATAATACAGTTAATGGTGTTCAATGCAAGTGAGATGGCTTTAATGACATGTATATTAAAATATTGATGGTGGTCTTTCTTTCAGGTGTCTAATATATTTTTTTAACTCATCCCACAGTTTCAGTGAATTAATCCCTTTGTATTTTCTGCCATATCTTTACACTTCTGGATGTCTTTCCTGCTGTCGTCTGCTCTAATACCTCTTTTCTCATCCCTTCTCCCTTGTCTCTTTTAGTCTTGTGAGGAGGAAAGGATAAGAAGAGCAGGAGGAGGAGGAGGAGGAGGAGACAGAGGGGTAGGAAAGTGAACAGAATAAAGGCCCGGAGTGGGTGAGAATGAAAAGGAGCTGTCATTTCCAACACAGCTTAAGAAATGATCTTACTGAGCCTAATGCAAGATACAATTTGTGTGATTTATACTACATAGAAATAAAAGCAAATTTAAATTATTGATCTATTTTTGTATCTGGAAACAGAAATGTAACATCAAAGGACGAGCAACCCTGGAAACCTGCTGGATACATTCAACAGTCAATTCAATAAAACTGCAGCAAACGATAATGTCAAAATGGCTTCGGTCTCTAATAATGTGGTTTAAAAGTGTCTACTCATGAATTGGCACAGTTAGCACAATTTGAAGTAGAGCAGCTGTCCTGCCTTAAATACATTTCTGCTGATTTCATTGAGAATTTGATTTTGGCATCACGCAACAGCAGCATGACAGAAAGTCATTTGAAGGGTAAATATAAATAATACATTTCTGGTCCCTGTATATTAAATAATATGCTTTTACATTATTAAATTGTGGTACCACTTAAACACCCCATTTAGCATTTGTAAGAAGTAAATATTACTTAATAAAATAGTAACTATAACATAGTACAAGATTAAGTTTTAAAGGTGTTTATAAATGTATTTCTCAGCAACTTTTACGCATACAAAGTCTCTGTTACTAATATCAATTAATTAATAATTGACTAAACTAAAAATGTACCTGTAAACTGTAATTTTATCTAATAAAATATAATCTACACAGAAAATTACCATTTTTAACAATGGTCTTAGGTCTTCTTTAGTCACTGACCTGCTTGTCATGTAGGCTACTGCAAAAAGGATTATACAAGAAATAATTATTGTGTAAAAATATATTTTTAGTGCAATAACATAATTATAATAAATGTCTCATGAATTACTTTGATGATAAAAATTAATTTAACAAATAAATGCATACTTGATATTCCATATTCCGCTCTACAAACACAGAATATATTTCCAAAAATCATTTCCCGTTTGGATGTGAGTATGAGTATACCTTGTGTCATGATATGTGAATATTTGTGTTTCTAAATCTTAGTTTAAAAAGAAACCATTGTCACAATTTTACTTATTCTCCCATGAAATCAACATCCCTGAGTGCTCTTTATAAGTGTTTTTTGTATGAAGTTTAGGCAATGTGTCGGTCACACAGAAGATACCTGTTCATATAGAGCATGGTTATGGAAAGATATGCTGCTTTTATCCCACCAAAGAAAATGCCCTCCCTCACAATGTTAACGAAAGTATGTTAGAAAAAAAAAACATATACTGCAGTTGACACCTCCTCTGTCCAGACATAGTCTCTTCGAGTTATTGAATTTATTTAAAATAGTTTGACCCTCCGCACAAAGTACAACAATAAGAAAAACTTTAGACCCAAGGTGGTATTAAAGACTGCACAAGACTATTGGATTAGGCTGTAATAAATGTAATAGATATATAAAAGACAATAACAATATGTTTTAGTTTGTGTATGTGCTATCATTAACAGCTGTCTTTGTACAAATAAACATGTATTGCAGGACAATGCAACATGGATTATGCATTAGGTAACATTAAAGAGGACATTATGTATCCTTATTATAATCACATAACGACAGGACTATTGGTGGCAGGAACATCTGAGACTTTACCAAATGGACTAGTTTTATTTTCTACTCAAATAAACATAATATATATAAATATTGTTATACAATAAAAAATACAATTGCCAGCTCAATGCTCTGTTTGAGTTATAAAATGTAATATTTTTACATCAAAACTTCCAAAAGGATTATATCTATGTAACATATGTTATGTTAAGTTGTGTACTTACATTACATTACTTCCAAATTTTTCTAACAATGTTCAAACTCAGAGAAATCTGTGATTTTATTCAGGGTAACAGTATGTTTCATTCTGTTGCCCTTCACTAACTCCCAGGGTAAAACCGGTCTGAGAGTTAGGAAGGAATTCAGCGAACGTGACTAAACTTAACGTGAATAAAACTTTAATCTGTGAGCATCTCTGCTTCACACACTCAGATAGATTTTTATCTACAATGGTGGCTTTTAAACTGTCTTATGTTGAAATTAAAAAAATCCATGATCCTATGCCACCTTATGACATCATCAAGCTACATCTGTTGTTTTCATTGTTTTGATTTAGTGACCTCTAGAGGCAGAATTTCCATGCTGTGCTTTTAAAGTCAGGAATTGTATTACTTTCAGTCATATTAAAGCTATCTATTAAAATTAGCAAATAAATATTTACATCCAAGTGACTGCTGAAATTACCCATAACCCAATTATGCATCACACGGTGTGAAGGAGAAACTTGCATCTATTAATGAACTTGATATAATACGACCACACAGTCGTTAGAAATAATAGCATAAGTAACAGTAGAAATATAACTAGCAGAATACACAAATCCACAAAGACACAATTACACACACACATATTCACACACACACTGAACCAAATGGAAATGGAAATGGAAATCTTTGTACTCCTCATGACTGGGCTATTCAGGGCTAATTATCTCCTTTAGCTCTGCTTGGTCTGGTTTTCAGATCAGCTGACTGGGGACCATAGCCTTTTTTTTTTTTTTAAATCAAGAAAATAAAGAGTCAGTCTGCGATCCAAAACAGTTTGTTGCCAAGGTGGTTACACCATACCATTTGGTTCTCTCCTACTGCTCTCATGGTGTTATTTTCAGCTGCAGCAAGCATCAATTCTCAGTGAAACAGTTTAAAAAGCCCACTGTGGCCTACACAAACCTGCCCATCACACAACTGCAGACAGACACAGTCTGTGACTAGCTGGTAACAAAGTTGTGCATTTAGCAGCAAAATATTTCTATCAAGATTTGGTGGAAAGAAATGCACAGATTTAATCCAAACAGAGAGTGGATATTGGATCAGCAACATCAGGTGGCTGGAAACATGGCTTCAAACGAATGCTAATATCTCTCCATATCTGCAGGATGCATAAATAAGCAACTGTTGGCTAACAAGTTCCTCAAATCAACTTAAAAGGTGATACAATTTCTGTTATGTTCTCAGCTTATTCCCGCTGCCCCCAAGTGGCCAAAAGAGTTACTGCAAGTTATAGTGCATTCATCATGCCTTTCGATTCAGTAATTTAAGCTCCAGAGCTAAAGGTGTTCAGCTGCAACAGCTCTGTACGAGGAAAACATTAGACAACTTCCTTCCAGTATAACTTAATGTGTCCCTCCGGTTACATCACATCTTTCTTTTATTTAGTATAAATACAGTGAAAAATTCAGTGAGAGGTTTTAATTTTACCTGGATTTGCCTCATCAAAGGTGAAAGGGTGTGATCACAGATTGCCTTGTTGGATTTTAGCTGTTCTTGAAAATGTTGAGCTTCACATCAGTCAACAGGTTATGCTGCCCTAAAGCAATTCAACCAAGAGCTGTAAATGACGTCACACTGTGACTCATTTGACACAACACTGGTAGGATTTATTTGTCTTCTCTTAAGGCCCATCAGACAAACTGCTTTTGACTCTAAAAAGAAAAACGTGTTTAAAATTTCCGTCTTTCTTCCCTCTGTCTTCTCACCCACTGCCGAACCAATGTGAGAGTGTGTTTTTCCATGTCTCCATATTTTCAGCATAAATCTCTTGCGTTCTTCTTTAGCACGTGTGGGCGGGTGTCTGTCTTTATGTGTGTGTGTGTGTGTGTGTGTGTGTGTGTGTGTGTGTATGTATGTGTGTGCTGGTAAATGACTGTTTGGGTGTGTGTCCAATGCCAGTCGCACATTCTGCATCACCATTCATCTCAATTTAACAGCGCTCAATGTGTGACTTGCCGCTGTGCGTATGTGTGTGTGTGTGTGCCCTCATGTATGTGTCTGGGTGTGTATGTGTGTGTGAGTGTGTGTGTGTGTGTGTGTGCAGCCATCAGAGCCTGTAGATGTATAAATCATTGGTCGAGATTACGGCTGTTTTATTATTCATGATGCAGGCCTTTTATTGCCAACGATATTTATCTCTTTCCTATCTTTCATGACCTGCAAGAGAAAGAGGGAGGGGTGGGGAGGGAGAAGAAAGAGAAAGAGGGAGAAGGGGGGAGGAAGGGAGGAGAAAGAGGGAGGGAGGAAAGTCAGTGTGTTTCTGCCTTTGGAGGGGATGGGAGGCTTTAGCTGAGCTGTACATAAATAAATTTGTTAAGTGGGCGGGTGTGGTTAAGTATTTGAGTGTGAGTGTGTGTGGGTTTTGTGTGTGTATGTGTGTGTGTGTGTGTGTGTGTTACCTTGAATCTCCCACTATGGAACCAAAGACCACAACCAGCAGTCCAGCCTGAAACATTTTGTTTAACCCTCTCTTATGCTTTTTACACATATGTTTCATCTGCTTTTCACTTTTTGTCCTCTCTGTTTTGTCTCTTTTGCTGGTTTAGTTTTGGTTATGGCATATCTGATTCCCTCTGTTCTTACTGGCGGCGTAAATGTTTGTGTTTTTGTATTTATTGTAGGTACGTGCCCATGCATTTCCAATTATGTAGGTGTAAGTGAAAGTATGGGTATAGTTTGTGTCTTTTGATAGTGTAAGCTATGATCACTTATTCCTTTGAAATCTTTTTATGAGATCATAATGATGATCTGTTTTAATCTTTTCTTTGGAGCACTCAAGTGTCCAATAAAATGTTGTTCTTGGTTGTTGAGGATAGATTGAAGTTTTACTGTGATTCTATTGCTCAGTCCGTTCAATCACTTTGGTCCAGATGCAGCATTGAACTAGTACTCATTTCCTGATATATCTATGTCTGGCAGCTATGGGTTGATCAAAGACAGGAAAAGATCATGTGAATTTCAAGGTGTAGGTGGGGTAAGGCAAGAAAACATTTGCTAAGGTTAGGAATGATGGAGGTTAAAAATATGCAAATGTTTGCAGGTCTTTGACAGGACAAGACCTCAGGTTTTCCGCATGAAACTTGATTGTGCTATAAGCCCATCTATAGGCTCAATACCCTAACCCAAGTAACACTGAGGACACTCTTCCTGAATCTCTCTTTTCCCTGTTTGTGGCTGCCATTCCACCTTGTACACTAATGTCCACCAGATGCTTAAGTCAAAGATGAAGAAAAAGAAGATTTACTTTCTAATAGGACATTTAATATTTTCACTGCATTAGCAGATTTATAGTGAATCACATAACAGAAGACCTTTTTTACACTTTTAACTTTAACTTGGCATAGTAAGAAAGGTTCTTATGACACTAATAATATTAAAATTGGCTCCAAGTATCACAAAGTGTCCCAGATGCCATGACAGTGTGACGACATGAACATCAACAAGCTAAAAATAATAACAGCCCATCAGTGTTTCTATTAGCTGACTGAGTGAATCTGCCTGAGCTGGCTTGAGATTTGACTTGAAGTTGAAGTGAATGGGAGTAAGAAATGTATTGTGACAATCCCGGGACACTATGCCTCATTTTTCTTATTTGTGCTCATGGTACTTTCTCGTTAATGTCTGAGAAGCAGAAGTAGGAATTCTATGATTTTCCTTTTACTACAAGGCAGAGTTTATAACAAACAGGTATGAATTAAAGTCGGCATGCTTACAGTGATCAAACCAAGCACTGCCACAAACGATCTGTTACCTCATATACAGTCAGCAAAACAATGCTGGCAATGTGGCTGTTGAAAAGTAAACTGCTTGAGATGCTGCTTTTGAATTGCTTCCCGTGGACATTGCCACTTTGACAGAGACATGACAGAGCCATGGTGAAACTAAAAAACACCACAGCCGCTTCCGGTTAACGTGAGGAGAGAAGTTGCTGTTTTTCTGAGGTGAATTCTTATACAAATTAATAATGACTGCTTCCTCTGGGCTCTCTTTCATGTTCTTCCTTTGGGTTAAAATTGCTTTTGATTCATTTTCAAGTGCAACCAGAATTTAAGTAATTATTAATTAAGATCTAAGACCTAATTCTGCCGTACAGCCGTTTTCTCGCCTCTTCCTTTAGATATTCAAACTATCACTACAAAATTTACCCGCATGGATTCTGCTGGGCTTTCATTTCATGTAGCGAGGCCATTTAAACTAAGTGGTCCCTCAGATACTGTAGTTTATCTCTGTCTCCCTCTCTCCATCTCTATCACACACACACACACATACACACATACAGACACACAGTCATGTGGAACTAAAGAGGAGCATGTGTCGCAGGTCAGCCTCCCTTTCACCTCACAGGTGGCAGTCGCAGCAATTCACACACACCCACCCACACATGCACGGACACACATAGACACATCTCTAGTTGTATCATGGAGCCCCCTGGTGAAGCACTGCAGCTTTCACTGATTCACTGTCATTGACTTAATTTTTACATTTTTTAAAAATTTGTACTAACACAACGACTTAGACTTGCCGTTTTTTAATAAAAATTAATGTACGAAATCTGAATTATGATGAATGAATACAATTGTCTGTCATGCTTTTGTCCACCTTTTCAGGAAAAAAAAAGCTGGAAAGTGTGAAATATTCTTGTAAAAAGCCACTGGAAGGATTTCTGCTACTGTGTAGACTGACAGTACAACACATCACATCATTATTGGCAACATTACAGTTAAACTAAGCAGTACAGTACAACAGTCTAGCTGTGGATATTGCTGTCATCTCTGTCTCCATTTTTCTCCCCCTCTCTTCACATAATACAAAACAATGAACTTTAATAAAGACAATATTCCTTTGTTGCATGAGTCTGGACCTCAAATAATGAAAAATATTGATTTGAAACATCTTTAAGTCGATATTACTCTGTCATCAGGGACCACGGACAGACACGAGTTTAGAGAGGAGCTGCCATTCTGAAGCTTACAGCATCATCTAGTGGCTGATGATGGTATGGATGATGATTATGATGGTGATGATGATGACGATAATGATGATGATAAGCCAGAGAGCACAGCTTGTTGCAACAATGGGTCATTGGTTTCTGTCTTGCAGACTAGAATAATGCATGTGTGTGTAAGGAACTACTTTTTTGCTTCAGATTTAAATCCATGTAATTTTTTTAAATTTATTTTGTAAAGGTCTAATGTGTGGACTTGTGCAATAATCACACATTATTAAGTTTACATTTGTTGTTTGTGTCACCTGAAATAAAATAAGCTGCCTAATATGTTCTAAAAATGTACATAGATTTCTGATGGCAGTTGGGATTTTTTAGATCTGAAAGCATCACTCATCTGAAAAACCTAAAATTTATATGGCTCTTCATCTTTCATTTATGAAAAGGCTATTTATTTTTTTATTGGACTGATTCCCAGGAGGACAGGCTTTTTTTTTAAAACTTACTGAGCTAAAAAGTATAAAATCTTAATTTTCCATAGAGAGATTACCCCGTCTATTTAATCTAATAGAAGCTGGTTAACTAAAATGTACAGTTGTGATGGTTGTCAAATGGGAGGACACATTTAATCTACCTAGATGGTGACAGTTTAAATTAAAAGGGACCAAGATCACAAGCTTTAGCCACAGTTCCCTGTCACCTTGTTGCTGTTACTTTTAGGTAGTGAGCAGTGAGATGCATGTCACAGCTTTCGGCAGAAAATCCAATGCTAGCACACATGGATGGAAAAGGTTCTTTACCTGTCTGTACAACATTAAACTTTAATATACCAACGGTGAATATAATATATTGGAATCAAAATTTGTACTGTCCTCAAATCATCCAAAACATCAGCGCTTCATCAAATAGAGAAGTTATAATTCTTTCAGGAACAGGTTAAACAAAATGCCATTACACTGATAAAAAAAAAATCTTCTCCTACCGGAATTAGCCTCTTACTTTTCTCACTTGGCCCTTTGATACTTTTTGTATAAAATAAAAATATTTATTTCAGTTAGATATTCAAACTATTTCAAGTTAACAGGCCAAAATGTTCCCATAGCCCAAAAGTTTGGAGATTATAAACTGAACTTTCTGTAGACTTGACTAAGTCAACAGACTAAGTGTCAGACTACAGTAAGTGTAAGTGTAATGTCAGCATTATGATGATGTGCTCTAACTGTATTTAGTGGAGGATGTGGTTTGACATAAAAATGATTTTCTATTCAGCTGTTTTCATATTGTGTACCTGACTGAAAAAAACATATGGGTTAGCTCTTACCAGCAGAACAGCAGCACAGTTTTATTCAGACTCCTACTCTTTCCTTTAAGTTGGGAAATGACACTTTCAAAAAATGAGAATTGACACATTTTTCCTCATTTTTATTATAACAATCAAAAAGTAAATAACTCACCCTTCCTCAGATTAGTCCATTTGAAGGTTTCTCACTATCATTACTTAACTTTGACTAGTACAACAATAGCCTCTGAGGCTTATCTTAGCTGTGTGTTATGCAGTATCGTTTTATGTCTTGTATATGCAACATGTTTCCTGAACTCTGGAACATAATAGTTTTTGAGTGAAATACTATATCTTAAGAGAAATTTGCAAAATCTGTCCCTCATTGAAATAATTTGATCCTCAATAAAACCTGAAGCCCTCTAGTTTTAGGTGGTACGACTAGGTTTCTGCAATAGACTTGGCTCAACAAAATCCATGCCATTTTTTTTTAATTTAACCACAAACTCTACCTCATTCAAATGATGTTAAACTAACATGTTGTTAACTTAAACCTTTCATGAAGTGAAAAGCATTTGTACTTCCAGACTTATTCCCAAAAGAAATGCTAATTCAATGTGTTAATGAATTTACCACATAAATAACAGGTGAAGAAGTCTTTATTTTAATCAAAACCCACCAATCAAACATGCCCAATATTTAATTTTGCCAATTTTGATATATCTATGACATCTTTAATCAGATTATAGGTCTGACCACAGCTTAGTCACAATATAGCAGAGCCATAATGAAGAGTTAATAAGGCATACTATCCCTCTTATCTAACAAATCTTTACATCTTGGTGAAAGTACATACCTTTAAGATTGGCTACTGCACAGCACTGAGGCATATTAAGAGTATCAAGTAGAATTTTAACATTAATTAAACATATCTCTGCTAGAAGATATATTGCAGTGAGACGACACCAGCCATGACACCCTTAGTTGACATTTAGATTCATGGGTACCCAGGAATTATAACTACGTAATAACATGAGCACCTAGTACTCATAGGTTGGACCTTATCAATGTGTGAACAAGTAATTATTTTGATCTCAACTACAGACAAAACAAGACAGGCTCTTCAAATTATATTTCCACACAGGGTACCTTTACAAGACAAATTGAGCATTTGATGCAAAATCCAATTTGGGTAATATTGTATTTTAGCTTTAACAATTCCCTGAGAACTTTGCAATTTGTAAAACAAATGTAACCATGCAGTGAACTTTGTTTTTTGTGTTGTTGCTTTTACACCTGCAGATCTCTCCTGTGCTAACTGCAACAAGCAATGACCACTAGGGGGCAAAGCTGCACATCTTTCGTCTATAATGTTTTTTAATCGATTGGCTGGTCATCACCCGCACAGCTGCACCCTCACTTTTCTATTTTATCCAAGCTGCTATTAACCGCACACATAGACGTTGTTTAAACACGTATTGGTGGTATTGCAAAATTACAAATAATCTTACAGAATCGTCAGCTACGGTTTTGATGTCGTAATAATATAGGTCAATCAGGTCTTTTGTTGACAGTTTGTTATCACAACACCTTGATGGATAAGCATCTTGGACTCGCCGTGAGCAGCGCACTTAACTGTCGTGTTTTGATGACGCCATCACTGGGACTTTCCGGATACGTCACTCGGGGCTTCCGAGTTATAGAGCTAGCACTACCTCTGTGTTCGTGTCGGTAGACAGTGTAAACGTCGCTTCGCTGCCCTGGAGTACACGTTAACAGAGACAATGAAAACACCAAAGGCTCCTTACAGTGACGAAATGTTTGAATATTGAGACGTCGTGTCAGGAGCGACAGTCAGTCTGAGAGGCGGAATGTCAACAACGCGGCCCCTCCTCGGAATGAGACGAGTCACCGAGCTAACGTGCCCGGAGCAGCCGACCAGCAGGCTCCCTGCGTCAGCTGGGAGGCAGCAGCTAGAGGCCCCCACTGTGGACGAGTTTACGGTGCTAGAGGACAAAGAAGACGAGCTGAAATGTGCCAAGCCTCGAGTGGAGCAGGTTTTTAAAGTGGCGTTCACCATTATCGGTCTGTTGGACCACACGGGACAGCCGCACGGTAGCAAAACATCTCGGCAAATATGGCTGCAGCTCAGAGGAAAAAGGGAAGACGTGTCAAAGGCAAAGGTGAGGTCCTAATATACTGTTTAACTTAGATTTTATGTTGATAATTTAACAGCCCACTGTCTGTTTTGTCAGAGTGGTATTGTTTTAAGGATAACCCAAATAACACTACGCAGGCTGTACCGCCCACCGTGGGTTTGATGAACAGGTGTATCGGTATCCTGTGATTGGCTTCAGTCTTTGCTGTTTAATCACCAATCTCACAGCACTGTCAAGTTATACAACATTAAAGGAAGTAGTTATCGTATTGACATTTAAGATGGTCTACAGTATTTTTTGATATGTCTTCATATTCCATGTCTGCACCCACTGCAACACTAAGTCAGAACTTTGATGTTGTGGATAAGTGATACAGTATAAAAAAATATATAGGTCTCTTCCTACTTAGCTACCACACTGGCAGAACAAACACGGGTTTTTTAAATGTATCACCCTCTGCCTGGGTGTGATTTGCTGGGGTGGGGGTGGTGGTTTCCCCTCTCTTCTAATATCCCCTCCTGTGGTGATTCATTTTTTTCATCCATGTGGACATAAGTGTTGTCCTCACTTCTGGTTAAAGTGAACAGTATAAATGCATTTCTTATACTCGCCAGCAGATCATACAAGGTAGCAACCTAAGCAAGCTATTTTTTAAATACACCATGGATCAGCCTTCTATATGTTTTACTGGCACTTACATTGGCGATGATGATTGTGCCAAGAATGACACAATAAATTCAGTTCCATAGTTTGTTCCTGCTAAGTAAACTGTTACTATATACAATTATAACTAGCGTACTATTTACATTAGCTAGCTATCAAAAATAAATATTTGTATGAAATGGAAACAAAGCATTGTGCTATTTCTTGTGTACAAAGCACACACAGCCTTTTCCCAATTTAGAGCATATATTTTATGATGGTAATATTAGTCATTACGTTATGCAGTCATCACGACCACATCATCAATATTGTGGTGTCAAGTCAAAAATGTCATGACATTTGAATTTTCAGTTTATTGTCAGCTCGAGAGTTGTCACTGGCCATCGCTCCGCAAGGGGGCAACTGGCAGAAGTCACAAATACAGTATCATAATGTCAGTGTTGACTGTCCTAGACACGCTTTTTTAGTTTCAGAATCAGTTTTATCAGTTTATGACTGTTGTAAATTGAAATATCGTCATGTTTTGTTGTGGTTGTTTGTGTATAGAACCCACACTCTGTGCAAGTTATTAAAGTTTTATACAGGACCCCTACTTAAAATGTCTGAAATTTAGTTATTAAAATTAAGGTATTAATGTGTAAAAAGGTCTGGAATTATATGAGGGTATATATTAAATTTAATCAGGGGCAAGGAGTTCTTTAAGGGTTATTTACATTTTGTGGGACAAATTGAGATTGACCTGAACTTTCCATGAAAAGCAAAATTTTAAGTGAGGGATCGACAACTATATCAACATTTTCACATAAGTAATTAGTTGTTTGAACAAGTTGTTATTGGAGATAGCTGGGGTTTCTTCACTAGTTCGGTCATGTTTGTTCTTCTTCGTTCAATTGATTTGATGCTGCAGTTGCATATGGCTGCCCCCTACTGTTTGTTATTAATGTTCATGATACACTTAATATTTTTTATTGTCCAATATTGTGCTGATATTCACCTTGTTTCTTTGATTTAGTCTGGATATCCAGGTTGAGTTAAGCTCACAGGTACTTTCTACATACTTTCATACTTTCTACAGCTACTCTCAGGTCATTGAGCAGCTTCCTCCTTTGAAGCAATGCTTGTGTTGCATCATTTTCGGTGACTTAGGTTAGAAAACTGAATTTATATCTTAAGTTACTGCAGAAGTGAAGAACAGAAAAACGGCGCTGTTGGTACTGGTACTAAAAATCCAGGTACTAATATGGTTCAAGTGTGTACCAAACCCTACTCCCAATAGGATTGCAATGACAACCTAAAGAACATCATTTTGTAAAATACATGTTGCTACAATAAACAGGCTTAAACCAGTGCTGCCAAAAGTTAAATAGTCATACGTAAGCTCAGTAGTTGTCTGACTCTGCAGTATGAGAAGCAAACATTAACAATATTCTTAAATCTTGGTATACGTCTGTAGTAACTGACAGTTGGTAACGTAATGTAAGATTATTGTTATTTCTCAATCATGAAGTTTCTGTTATTGTGGGAATGTTGTCATCAAGAGCTGTGTGTTGAGATAGTACCAGTTTTGCAACTTTTACTTCCAAATAAATATTTTCTGGCCACAACTACCCTCCATATGGGGAGTTTTGTTGTTGCTGATTTGTTAGTTATATCATACCTTTAGATACTTATGAATTTGAGATTACTGAAGTCAACTCTCATTAAGTCATTCATGTGCAATCTATCTCTGTGTCTTCTTTTGTGTGTAATGCACAAAATTTGATTATTTAAGAAAAAAATTAATTATCATGCTTAAAGATATCTAACACTTAATATCTAACTAGGGGACAATCTTCCTGCACTGTAATATAAACAAAGCTTTGTGTGACTCAATCAAATTATCTTTAATTATTATCTTCAACTCTAAACACAACCCTTGTTTCAAAAGGAGATGCATTTAGAGATTGTACATTTACATTTACTTATGCAAAATAGCTGTTAACATCTGTAGCATTTATATATTCTCCTGTGAATTCCCATGCAAGAGGCTCTCTCATTTGTGCCCAAGTTTTTTCACTATAACCAGCTGTTCCTAGCTCTGCCAGTCAACCGAGAATGTGGTGTGGAAATGGTAATTTCACTGTCAGTTCACTCTCAAGTCATGAAAAGGGTGACAGAGAAGTCATAAATGGCTTCTCTATAACCATTGCCAAGTATAATGTTGCTTCCTCTCATGTGGTAAATCTCTGTCAATATTCCTGTAACAGTGTTAATTGTAATGTACATTCCACAATTTCAAAACAGTTGGGACCCCGTTTGAACATAAAACAGATGTGATTTCCTCTTTGAAATGCTCTCAATTAAAGAGGGTTTTTTGTTTTTGTTTTGTTTTTTTATTAAGTGTATAAAGTATAATATTAGTCTGTATTTTATTCTAACAATATGTTTCAAACAAAGTGGGACAGGAGAAACTTAAGACTGTGGAAGTTGTGTAATGCTTGAAAATCACCTGTTTGGAACATTCCACAGGCAAACAGGTTCATTTATAACAGGTGATATTATATCCAAAAAATGGTGCCCCTAACACATACTCACTAGCGGACAAGAACAGATTACAACAATACTGACTTCCAAACATTCCCTATTATTTTTTTGAAAGAAATATGTGATGACTCTCTTCCTTTAAGTGTTTGCTTATTCAGGTTCAAGTGATCTGTAATATTGTTAAACAATGTCTGTCATAGTCTGCTGCTGCTATTCACAGGATCAGCAAGTGTACAGTGTAAAAAGTTCTGTTTGGGTTTATGGAAAAAGCATTATGGCTAGACCAAAAAACTGTAATTATTCACTTTTTAAGGGTCTGAGATTTTCATTTCTGAGATTTCTGATTACATAATATAAATACAATACACAGAGGTAAAAGTAATTTGGCAAACAAATGTAAAAATCCTTCAACATTTGAATAGTACTGAAACCTAAGCTACCAGTAGCTACATTATCTTGGTCAGTTTTGGTTATTGAACAGAAACCTCCTGGAAATCCCAATTAATTTTATTGGCTGTTTGATTTCAAAAGCCACACCCAAATGTTTGCGATTTGGTTTCTGAGTCTGAAACTCCAACATCCTTTCTTTCTCTTCTGCCACGTCATTGTTGAGTCATTTTACACTGCTGATATATTTTTACACTAACACTAAAGAAATGTGACACCATATCTAGAAGTAAGTTACCGCACCTGCAGCTGATTCATCTGAACATTTCCCATAGCCATAGATTCCCTGAATCAATGACAAGTGTTTGGTTTCAGCACGTGTCAGCTATACAGCTAAGGGGCTGTGTATGTGGGTGATGTTTGTCAGTGTGTGCAATTGTTTTTTTTTAACTAAAGGAGAATATACATGCACAGTTTCATGCTCAATGTTCTTTAATGTCTGTTTAGCAAAAATTACTGGCATTTTTTTTGGGGCATGTGTCAAATTCTGTTTCACAATCGTAATTTTTACCAGGTCATCTGAGGGTTGGTGTGTGCTTTAGTTGTGCTTGTTAAAAGGACATATTCATTTTCACAGCCTTATTCCTTTTTTAAATTTTCCAAAATTCATTTGCAATGAACAGCAGTTGTATTCAGATATTGTAATTATCGCTGTTTTATCAGTGACATGCAATAACATTTTTTTGTTTGTTTGTTTTGTTTTGTTTTGTTTGTTTTTTGGTCTTTTCTTGCAGGAATATGTCCGAGGACTCTGTGACCCCGAACTGCAGAAAGAGGAGCGATACCCAGTTGACATGCACTGTATTTTTGCTGGCGCTCGGGGCCTCTTCCTGGACAGGCTTGTACGGGACACAAGTGCAGAAGTTCTGGTGCCTGAGCCAGGCCGCCTGCGGTTGCTGGGCCGAGCTGAACCTGTTGTGATGGCCCAGAGCAGAGTTCAGCAATTTGTAGCACTATTCCAGGTATGGGGCTAGTAATTTGTAATCACACACAATTTTATCTTACAATAGCAGGAGAGCAAAAGATGGTTAGAAATTTTTAAAGTGTATGACAAGAACCTGAGAGGTCAAGTGGAGCAGCTACACCAGCTTTATTCATCACTATTCTGCACATCTATAATATACATTTTGACAAGACTTTTCAGAGACTTTTTAGACTACAGACATCTTCATAGTCACACTGAAAACTTTTAAGTCTTCCAAAATAGAGCTGAAACAGTTACTCAGTTGTAACTTGAAGCAAAATGACTGCAAATTAGTGGACAAGGATTTGATTAAAAGTTTTTCTCATTTTCTCAGAAAAAAAACGTTAGCTGTTTCATACTTCTCAAGTGTAAAGATTTGTTGCTTTTCTTCATCCTTTATAATGTTAAATGTAACATGTCAATGGTATGACTAAACAAGCCTTAACTGGAGGAGACTGATTTCACAAAACCAAATGTTACTCACTTATTAGACAAATTAATAGTTCAATATTGTAAATAATCAATAGATGCACCCTATTTAAAGTGAAAAAGACACTGAAGCATGACAAGTGTGTGTGTTTGTACTCAGGAAAAGCAAAGTCTACCAAGTGACAGAGAGCCTGCAGTGAAACGCGCATTTAAGTCCTTCGTGGAGGAAAGGGATGACAAGTACACAATGGAGCTGCTTCTTCTACCCAGTGCCCTGAAGGAAGAGTTACTGGGTCTGGCTCATAGCCCCACTGCCACAAACATATCCTCCCTGGTTAGTGTAAGCCTTTTTTATATTAATTCATACAGCACAGCATAGCCAGTGTCCAGATAAAACTAATTCTCTGAGTGCCTAGAGCAAATTTAGAAAATAATTGCCATGAATGAGCAGTTTTAATTTAGAGCAGCTTATTAAACAGTTGAACAAGATGTCATTTCATGCACAGGCATCTGTGCAGCAAGTGAAAGAGAAATTTCATGCCTCTTCATTTGTGAGAGATACTCTGGTTTTGGTATGGAAAGCCACACAGCAAAGCAGGGAAGTACAATATTAACCATGACCATGGCTAGTGTTCATATTTAAGGGGGATTTTTACTGTACTTTCTTAACTCTGATGATTAATGTGATTGTCATGTGTTTCCTCTCCCAGGCTCAGCTCAGCCAAACACTGCATCCCAGCTTGGCAGACGTCGACCAAGACCGCTCTCAGAGTAGCACCCCAGTGACAGAGCTCTCTAACCGCATCCTAGACACCAGCTTTGAGGAGAAAGGGACTGGAGCAACATCTGTTGGTGGAGGCTTTAAAGTGGGAGGAGCCATAGCTGTAGGTCCTGAGGCTGTTTTCCTCAATGGTACTCGCCCCACGCACAAGCGGCGCTCATCTGAGAGCGAGACTCGCGACACAAAGAGACAATACTCTCTGGAGCGGAGGGATGAGTCGCCAGAGAGAGCAAGAGAGAGGGAGCGACAGAGGGACAGAGAAGGCCGGGTGGGCAGTAGCAGCTGTAGGTCAAAAACCCCCTCTGCTTCGTCATCACTCTCTTGTTCAGCGAAAGCAAACACAGTAGTCGGTCCAATCATGTTAGACTCCAATGAAGGAGTCTCGGATGATGGAGAGGCAGTCAGCCCAGAAACCAACCTCCGCTGCTTGGTCAATTTTTTCAGGTAAAAGTTATAACACAACCAAGATTCCAAGAAGGTTGTGGTGCAGTGTAAAACAAAGTGGTGTAACATGTAACTACTTTGAAAATCACTAATCCTTTTTCTAATTAAACACCAGTAAAACAATAGAAATGCAGTATAATTATTGTTTTACCTCACTAATTTAATTATATTTTGTACTTAGTTTAAATTAGGCGCTCGCAGCACATTTCAAAAAAACTGTGACAGGAAAGAGAAGATTGAGAAAGTTGTAGAATGCTTAAAAAGCGCTTGTTTTGAATGTTCCACAGGTAGACAGGTTAACTGGTAACAGATGACAGTGAGCTTATCCATTAACCTCTCGTAATGTCTTGTCACTTGTAAAACTCAAATCTTTCAGGACCATGGGTTACCAGCAGGAAGTGGTGGAGCGCGTTGTTAAGGAAACAGGACAGACAGAGGACACCTTCCTTGTTCTGGAGAAAATCGTTGAGGAGACCAAGCGTTGTGAGGAGGGTTCAAAAGGGAGTGAAAAAGAAAGACGATTGAACTCCCTGTGCTCCCCAGACACTCCCTCCTCCTCATCCTCCTCCTCCTCCTCCTCCACGGTTTCTAGATTCAGAGAAAAGGAGCGTGAGCTGAGCAAAGTATTGACAGACCCAGGGAGGTCTAAAGAGAACATTAAACCCAACCATCATGGAGGCAGTAGTAACGGTCTTGGGCACCGGAGGCAGTGTAGTGGCAGCGAGACCAGCACTCAGCAGGTAAACATCGTTTTTTTTTCCTTTTTTCCTTTGATAAACCCCACATTTAATTCAGCCACTCGAACTGTGAGACGAGGGAAAGACCACATCTCCATCTCCAAGGTCCTGTGCCACATAGATCAAGCGACTAAGTGTTTTTCCTTAACTACTGAAGTACACCCTTAAGCATTCCCTGTTTGGTCTCTAGTAGCCATTTTCCTCAGAATACCAGTCTCTTTACATTGTATCAAGAAAACTGTATCAAATATAATGTTATCTGTACCATTTTACTGAAACTTGACAAGTTTAGTGAACTCCTGTAGGTGTTTGCCTATAGAAATCCACATGTAACCTGTCATGGCCATTTACTTCTCCCATAGCCAAGCCCCACTCACACATTAAACTTTTTTTTTCAAAGCTTCCTCTACCCTGCACTCTGATCTCTTCATCTCAAATCATTTCCCATAAATTGCTTAGTATTTCATGACTCATCTAAATGGATCTGAGCTGTTTCTGTATCGTATCACATAGCGGTACCTTATTTTGTTTCCTTGTTTCATCCTATTTTGACCCAAGCTGCTTTCAGATGAATGATATCACTTATGGTTTGACAATACAAAAAAATTTAAAAAGGGCAAAAACATCACAAATTGCTTTCATGTTTAATAAGACTGACATCTAATAACATGTTTTATATTATGGAGTTTGATAAAAATGTACCTTCTGAAATGAATCTGAATCTCAATTATTTTTTTTATAAACTTGCTTTGTAAATGTTTTCAAAATGGCAAGCTGGCAGTTAAACACACAAAATAACCAAAATCATGTCTCATTTCAGGCCATAACTATCAAGAGGAGCTCTAGTGCTCAAGGAGGAGCAGGAAATTATGAGGTTATTACCATCGAGGATGATGATGATGTCATCCTCTCCAATACCAAAACAGCAGATAGTAGGACGTCACGGATGATGACAGTGGCACACCTGGACACCCAGTCAGGATCCAGAACAGACTACTTGGCGCGGGGTGGGGGCGGCATCCCACAGAGGGACTACCTGTCGAGGGGTGGGACTCAGACTCTGGGGGGATCAGTGAAAGTTGAGAGTGTGACAGCGCTGCGCAGCACTCCTCAGTGGCTGACTGCCACCACCACTTCTTTAGCTACGACCCCCAGTGTAGGTATTAGCTTAAGGTCCCTTGCACTCATACATGTGCTTTTCATATTTTTACATCACTCTAATGTTTTAGATTATTTTTTTTCAGTTGCATATTTTTTGTTTGAATAATACCATTGATGCTTAGCTTTACATTTGTGTAGGGCACTAATATCCATCTGTTCTACTCTTTATATTTTATGTTGTCCCAAAGGATTAAAATTTTGGATTTTTTTTTTTGGGCAATATAACCTGCACACTTGCAATTTAGCTGAGCCATGACGTAAATGTCCCAACTCATAGTGAAGACTTTGATAGTTGTTGTTCTGACTTATGTCATGAATAACCTCCTTGACTTTCTGTGTTTGCTGTCCTCCTCAGTCAGCTCAGGCCATCACCCGGCCTTCGGCCTCTCCCTATCAGACTATCGGCCACATTGGGTTTCATGGGATTGGAGCAAGGACTCCTCCTGCAAACGACCCCCCACCGCCCCCAGTGACTGGTTTGGCTCGTTTCCATCAGTCACTGAGGACTCCTTACACTCTGAAGCTGCCAAATGAGCCAGGACGTCAGGATCTCAGGCACATCATCATAGATGGCAGCAATGTGGCTATGGCGTAAGTGTGCACTACAACACACTTTCTCATACCTGAAGACAAACATGCACAAACACAAGCAAATATGAGCTGTCTTGGTGTCACTGCTCAAAAACACTGCACTGGCATTAAGCATAGATGTGTGAGAAAGACTTTAAGTAAAAAATCTAGAATTTCATACCATGTATGACTATCCTTCAAAATTATTCTTTTAAGTTTTAAAGAAATAATCAAAAACAAATGTATTTAATGCTGTATGATGGAATTTGCACACCACTGAGAAACTATACTGTGATCCAGTTTGGGTTTAACAAAAAAGAAAACCCTTCAGATACACATCAGACTTTGCAGCAAAGAACCAAAAAAGTACAAATTATCTCTACCTGGTTTTAGACTCAGCATCTCAGAGAGGGCAAAGTGTTTCCCTGGAGTTCAATGCACTAGACAGCCTTCTAATCTGTGTTTTTGGGCACGTATTGTACTTTTTGATCAAGTATCGGTCTTTGGGCGTTGTGGGTTTTGGTCGGGGAATTTTTGGTTTATTTTTGCACATTCATGTTGCACATAACAACATACGTTCAGCTCAGAGGATATTAATGTCACTTTAGAAGGAGGATGTTTATGCACAGATATTATTCACAATGATAAATAAATAATAAATAAATGATAAATAATAAGAATATTATAACTAATTATTTGTTTATTTTTTATGTGAACAAACCTCAAACCTCAATTCCATGTCACAGTATGAAATTTAAAACTGGGCCACCTTTTAACCTATTTAATAAGCTAGTAAACAGCCTACTGCTGAATTTCTGGTTATGATATCAATATGCAAAGAACACGATGACCCCTGAAGTGGGAACTGTAATTATAGCAGTGGTGAAAAGAAATATTTCAGTGACAAGCCACAAGACAGATGTACACTGGGGTTTACCTGCAGTCATTTAAAGGCTTTTACTAGTGACCTAGTTGTGACTATTATGATTTACATTTTAGTTTACATGTGAATCATCCAGATAATCCACCTCAGTTCCTCTGAACATTGTGACGCCACAATATCAGGTAAAAGTGATGAATGTGCATTACTGAAGAAAAGGCTGAAAAAAACACATGACTGTAATTAACAACTCAGATGTTGTATTTCAATCTAATTAAGTTGTGAAGACAGAGAGTTGTAGTTTCTGTGCTGACGGTGGTAATTCCACACCTGTGGCACATGCACCACATTTTTCCTTTTACATGTAAAGCCACCAGCCTTCCCATCAACATCATCATCATCATCATCAGTTAAGGTCACACACACTTTCTGTACTACTCTAAAACGAAACGGGCGATTGGTTGAACCTTTTTTGTGTAGGAGTACCAAAACTCATCCCACGCAAAATCTTTTTACAAAATCATGTTATGCATCACATTTGTGAGAAGCTGTGAGTGTGAGAGCAGTTGTCAGAGTGTCAGAACTCTTTTAACAGTAAAATATTGATAAGTCATTGGGTGTAACCGGGGAGGGTTGAAAAAGAAAGGCCTTTTAACTTCAACTAACTTCAGTTTCAACAAGAAGAGTGTTTGCTATGTTTTGTTTGTTATAAGGGAGGATGAAGTGAACTTTTTTCCTCATGCTTTGCTAATGTGTTGTCACAGTCTTCATTTTGTACGACCTATCATTTTTGCAACCACTTCCTTTTACATTATGTGTCACTCCCACTTTTCCCTCTTGTCTTCCTTACCTCCTTACCAGATATATACTGAAAGAGAAAAGCACAGGTCACCTCTGACTCAACATCTGTCAGACAGGAAGAAAGACTGTTTTCTTAATTATTGTCCTTATAAAGTAATGTAGAGTCTGATTAAGTTATAAGTCTATTAAAACCTTGGAATAGAATATAGATTAGAATGTAGAATATAGTAAAGTCAAATAATGTAGACAAGACAAGGAAATATTGTAAACATTTTCCTGCATCTGCAAATTTGTGTTTCTAATGTTTCTTTCCTCCTCTTTTTTTGAAAACAAAAGGCCACACTTGATCAGTTGATTATAATCTAATCATTGTGTTCCTAATGCAGTAGGATTAGGATCCAGTTGCATGAACTACTTAAAAATAATAATATAAATAATTCAACATTTTTTAGTTTTTGAGTTTAAAAGAGACTAAATAGTTTGTTTAGTGTGTACCTACATTATCCCAAATGTTTTCAACAATGTCCAAACAAGACAAATCAAAAAATTTAAGGTCACTTTGCTCTTAATTTTGTTGCTACTTATTTGCTTTTTTTTCCTTAAGCTAAAGTATGAAACATAAGGGCTAACTTAGCCCAAGTGGTTTTATGCAGCTGGACGAAGGACATGTTGTAAGCCTTAAAGAGGTTATCAGGGTATGAAAACTTATTCAAATGAGCTCTGATATGATTTTGCTCCCTCAGGTTACATCCAGGTTTCCACGGTGTTTTTACTGGTTACGTAATCTTTTTCTGTTGTGGTGTCATTCATCACTTTCTCTTTCAACAGTCGTTGGAACTTCCCTTGAGTTTGCACTGTGCCCCTGACCTCAGGGGCTGAAAATGATCGCTTGTGTGCGTGTGTGTGTGTGTATGCTTGTTTTTTTAAACCTTGAGTTTGTATGTCTGTGCTTACACAGCCATGTCACATAAAACAACTTTATCAGTTGCATGTACTGTGTAAGTACTGGTAAAGTGATTTTGGTCAAACTGTTGAGCCTGATCAGTATCAAACTATTTCATGGAAAATATCCATTGACTTCCACAGTTTTCCTTGTTTCCAGGAATGCAACTCTGTCAACACTCTCTTACTCTTATCAACGTGAAAGATGGTTATAACATGGTTTCACCTGGAGGCCATTACTGTTTTTTGATTGTTTTTCCACCTCATCCACATTCAGCTGTAGCTGCATCAGCAGCTTATTGTGTCAGTACATGTGCCAGGAACACAAAGAAACCTTTTATGTTTGACCAGACCTACATGACTTTGTTGGAAACCTGCTTAATATTTTGTGCCAAACCACTGTGTGAAACAAGCAGCCTCATAGAGTGTTTGCTTTGCATCTCTGCTTCACCGCAGCTCATGAGAGACCAGATTGCTGATCAAGATCAGTAACCCACTGCACAGGGAAGTTACCAGTAGGGGCATAACTGACATAAATTCACATGACAAGGTAAAGGAAAGAAGAATGATCAGAGGCTCCATTTATAATCTGAACACTTTGGCCATTTAGAGCTGTGTATTTCTCTGAGAACATCCATTTTGAAAAATAATCTCTCAGCACTGGACTGTTTTCATTCATCTTGCTTACCAGGAGGCAAATCAAGTTGGCCATTCAGTCTACAAACTGTGCTGAACTCTTTTGAATAAAACACAGTACAATGGCAGATATGTTTTTCTGCTGCCAGATGCAATAATGTGTTGATCAATGGAAAGATTTAGGGTTTAGAATTTCCTTTAACACATTAAGCCGTCAAATAAATTACCCAGTTAAAAATAAGCAACCTGAAAAAATCGGTAATATCCGAGTATGTCACTGGGGTGTCGTGTCTGCGGCTTGCAGTAGCTGCAGACTTCCTGTTCGCTGAGGTTGGCTGCTCTCAGAGTTTCTTGTCTCTGTTGGGGTTTGTTGTTTGTGTTGTTTTGTGGTTTTTTTGCTCCAGCTACTCATTTGTCGTTATACAGCTGTTTGACGTTTTACTTACAGACCATGCACGTCATCACCAAGAATCCAAGTCACCTGATGGTGACATTGTGTGTGTGTTTAAGTTTTGTTTTGTATTGACCATCACTAAAACAATTTCCAGGTTTGTCATCACTTGTAACCATCAAGGCTAATTTGACATTCAGTGCTGTTATGCTTATATTTAAAATATTTTGAACTTGCATCATTACAAGATGGAAGGATTTTAGTGCTTGCACACTGCCTTATTTGTCTAATTCTTTTTTTCTAGTCATTTTTTTCCTTATTTTTATCATCTAAAGCCCAGAGGTGCATTTACTGTAGGACAGACAAAGAATGAGCTTACTGTCAGGTGGTATTTCTCTGATCCAAATTTTTCTTTCTCTAATGGCAGTACCAAAACAGCAATACTAAAGTTCTCTTTGACCAAAATTTCAAATCTGCATACCTCAGCCATATATCTTTGCAATATAATTTAAAGTCAGCGCCTGTTGTCTCACAATACACTGTAATAACTTTTTTACATTTTTTAACCGCTTGACAAGACCTCTTCAGTAAAATGTCTGCCTATAATGATATGAGAGAGGTAGTCAAAAGTTTTCATTTAATTTGCAGCCATGTTTCACACTTTTATTCTTCCTTTTTGTCTTTTCATGACAGGTTGTGTCACTGGAAACCTTATGTGCAATAGAAAGATCATTTTCAGTAGTTTTAACCACATTTTCCCTTTGTTGGTTACTAAACATCAGTGGTTTGGATGGAACAAACTATAGCTTTAAACTTATTCCTGGTTTATATACACGTCTCCTCACTGTGACCCTCTTCTTTTCATTCCTGTCTCTCCAGTCATGGCCTTCATCGATTCTTCTCTTGCCGAGGAATAGCGCTGGCTGTGGAGATGTTTTGGAGGCGGGGCCACAGGGAGATTACCGTATTTGTCCCTCAGTGGCGTCAAAAGAGGGATCGACTCACAACAGGTACTCATGAAAGTGTATGCAGAGCCATCTTCAAGTAACAGAACAGTGATGTTTTTTACTGTTTTGGTTCCCTACTGTAGCACTTGGGATTTTTAATGAAACTAGGAGGGTTTCAGTGGTCAAAAGATCTAAAACATGAAAATCCATTCAACCAACTTTACAACAAATCTATATGCATTTACAACATAAACAGTCTGTGTGTGATTTTTTTTCTTTTTCCATTTTATAAACATTGAATATAATTGTAATTTTCATTGTTTTTATCACAGAACAACATTTTCTAAACCAGCTAGAAGACTTGAGATTGCTCTCCTTCACTCCCTCCAGAGAGGTCTGTGGCCAGAGAATATCCTCACACGATGATAGGTAAACACACAGACACACACAGGCATACACACATATACACAGTCCTAAGTCCTGATTAAACCAGAAATAGTTCAGGAGAGAGTCTACTAGTTCTCCATTTTTGAGCTTGACAGAATTAAACAAGCAGACATAATGGGGCAGAGGAGAAAAAGATGTTGCCTTATTACAACTCGGTTAACTCTGGGTTTTTTGGTTCCATTATGAGCTTGCAACATCTCCATCACAAATATCTAACACTGTGACTCTCACTCTCACCCCAACCCACACATACTACTTGCACCTATGTAACAGATGTTTGGTGAAAAGAGGTGTGTTAAAAGTGTGTTGTTTTTTCGTTTTTGTTTTTTTTTAATTTTGTGGAGGTGTTAAGGGCAGGTCAGTGAGTTTGAAAACCAGATCTCTCAGTTACTTTAAACCAATGAGCAATTATACCTGTCATCACTCATAAATTAGGTCAGTTTGTGATAAGGATTAGTTTTAAAATTAATTGAATCCAAACCATGTTCTGACTCAGCACATAAGGTGTTCTGTTACTTGTGGATTCCTGTTTGTGGTCAAACTGGGAACAAGCCCCTGACCTTTGGCCTCAGGGAAAATCCTAAGTGTCTAATCCAAACACACACTCTCTCTCTCTCGCTCTGTGTCAGGTTCCTGCTCCACCTAGCAGAAAAAACAGATGGGATCATCGTAACCAATGACAACCTGAGGGACTTTGTCGACACGTCAGACACCTGGCGCAAGATCATTCAAGAGAGGTGATGTTGCGTTATGTATAAACAGCACAGTCATTCACTCGTTTACGCATTCCATTACACAACATGATACTGGAAAATCCACTAAGGCAGACTGCCAGCTGGATGATACATGTAATGGATGTAGTTAAAATTTCCTACCAGGGGCCGCTGTTTAGCTCGCTTGGTAGCGTACGGCCCATGTATGGAAGGCTCAGTCCTCCGCGCGGCGGTCAAGCCCATGCCATAAGGACTCACAGAAACCACTCATGGTCCCAATCCACTCATTAAGATACTTAACTTTTCTATGATCATTTTTTCTCTGCTGCAATACCTATTCAGGACCTGTGTTGTGATGACATTGGCATAATCATTATTTGAGGTTCCACAGACCTCATTGCTGTCTGTA
>JAPZDY010000023.1:1446155-1456892 GCA_029783645.1 Ctenochaetus hawaiiensis | reverse complement strand
CGAGATATATATCGTGTATCGCGATATAGCCTAAAAATATCGAGATATTGGTTTTCGGCCATATCGTGCAGCCCTACTTCTAACTGTGCGGTACAGCAAAAGTATTTTGTGGATTTGGTGTACATACAGTTTGCCAACAGTGACAAAATTGAATATTACTAATATAGGAAAACAGAATGAGAAGGAAAAGAAAATTTTTGTTTTTCTCCTCCAACAACCCCTGTGTCCATACATGCGCAATTATGGCTTAGTGTGTCAGCAGACCTTTATTTATTTTTTTTTAACTATCCTGGCACAAGATCAGCAGCCCATGTCCAATGAAAAGAGCTCAGCTCTTCTTCACAAGAATGACAGCTGTTTCTGCTGGCCTGGTGAGGCACGAGAAGTGTGTGTGTCTGTATGTGCCTGTGTCTAATTGTGTGTGTCTGTATGTTCCTGTGTCTAAGTGTGTGTGTGAGTGAGTGAGTGAGTGAGTGAGAGAGAGAGAGAGAGAGACACACACACACACACACACACACACAGTGACTCATTCGCACTAAGGTAATTCTAGATCTGTTACTAATGCCAAAGGGAGTCCCTGCTTGTTTTACCAGGCTGTTTGCATTGGTCTGTCTATGTGCACATGCATGATGCACATCTGTGTTTGCCAGGTAAAAGACAAGGTATTAGACTGTGTCTGTGAGTTAAATTTTATTTTACCTCTGACCTGATATCACATCTCTGTGAGGATTCTCCATAATGGCAAGCCACTAAGCTGCTTTGTTAATCAGCTATCTTTCCTGCAGTGGAAAATAAAATATGTCACAATTCCCCCTAAAGGAATTGTTCATCTAAGGGGTTATTGTTATGATTTAAGCATCTAATCATTAAAAATTCTGCAGTAAAAGAACATAAAGTTGCCCTATGAAATGATGTAGATTTTAGAGTTTAGGAAGTGCACTACTACAAATTAAGGGGCTTCTCACAGTTTCATGAATTGATTTTCGATCAATCAAATTTAAGATCAGTTTAAATCTGATCATCGTTTTTTTTTCTGTACCCCAACACCAGTAGCCACTCATCCTAATAAGTGTCTTAAGCAGCTACCTTTTTCTGACCAGTCACTTTCTTACCACAACTGTAACCATGCACCATAACATCCAACAGGTCCATAGACAGATAATCTGCTGTGATAATATAAACACACAATATGTAATTTCTACTGCAAGAGGTCTGTCAACCAAAACTTGCTAGTTAGTGAGCAACTCACATGGTTCTAGCTTGCTTGTGCGCCAGTCTCTCAACAGGAACAAAAATTCAAGCTGTTGTGGTTGGATCACGCTGTTGTATCTCGTTCATAGCACTGGTGCCAAGGAGGGGAGGGTCATGTTAGATAAGCACATCCATTTAGTCATGTTAGTCTTTCCATGCATTATGCAGTCGTCTATGCTTTCTCCTTTGGAACTGTGGCATTGACTTATGGTATTTGCAGAAGGCAGAGTATGTATGGAAACTGGAGACAACATAAGATTTCTAACCTATTAGCTTCAGGTTGTACTCAGCCATTGTTTTCTGGTTAAGACCAGTGAAATCTCAGCAAGTATTATAGTTAAATCTTTCAAAACATTTAAGGAGCATTCTTTTAAAATGCAAATAGAGACTATGTGTATCAAAGCACTTAGGTAAAGAAAATATGCATGTTTTAATTTTGGTCTTGCTCCAACAACATGAATCAGATTGGTAAATGCCAGACTGTAAATGGGATTGACATCAGAAATTATATGATATGGATATTTGGGCTTGTGCTCTATTTTAGCCCACCTCATAGCCTCTGCACCATCCTGTGCAACTCTGCAACTTACTTGTCTTTCTGTTTCTCTTACTTCCTTAATCCCAGATTGATGCTACACTAAAAATGTTGCTTTTCCAATCCATTTTGCAGGTCTACCCCACCCATCCCACCCCATCCTCCTCTTCTTCTTCTTTGTAAATCCTGGCAGTATGTGATGAAGTTTTTGGGTCTCTGGTGGTGCTGTCTGATCAAGATGGCTGGTTATTGTATCAGCTGCCCTACCCCTTTAATAATACTTTTGGCAGTGCCTAGTGTCACTGGAACTGTTTTACTGCTTCCAGTGTTTATATGTATCACCATGGATTCTCTTTTTACCCATATGTATGCTACTGAGATTCTGACTGCATTATGTTTATGTTTTCTGGTGATGATGTGATCAAATATAATGTATTGGTAATAATGAAAATACAGCAGAGGGGGTACAGCAGTACACCTCCTGTCTTTTCTGTAAACTTTTACTTCTGTTCCAAAAGATGATATAGGCCAGGGCTAAAAGGATTACTCAATGAATAGATAAGTCAATCAAAAACTGATTAATGCTTTAACCTTTTTATTAATTGCCAACTAATTTGATATTCTATAGCTGTTCGTAATGTTAGCAATTTAGCAAATGACAGTGACGAAAAGTGACAATTTTAATTATTAATGTGAGAATTTACTGCTTTTTACTATAAGAAGACATCACCTGGACTGTAATGAACCTTTCTTGTACTATTTCCGTTGTAGAAAAACAAAAGGGTTTTGTTTTTGATAAAGAAAACATAAAGTCAGACCTTGTGTTATTTTAAAAACAAGACAACATAATATAAAACTATATGATCCCAAATAACATAGCAGTGAAATTACTAGAAAATACCCATGTATGAGTTCATTTAAGGTAAAAATGAGAAATTAAGGAATGAAAAAAGAACCTCATTTACAAGAGTGAAGTCTTTGAGTGCCTCATCATCTCAACACCACAGAATGGCGAATGTAACACACAAACATTAATTAGTACACTGCCCTTCTTAACTTACTGATTCTTTATTATTTATTTTATTATTGAGATGCGATCATCACACATCTCAACTCACTACTTCAGGCAACAGCCAACACTACAAATGACCTAATATGTGTTTGTCAAAATTTTCTATATTGATTTGGAAACACTGACATGACTGGGTAGTTAGCTTGTCTTGTTTTTATATTATATTTACTTTTTGTTTTAGATAAGATCAATTCTAGAAAGTTACTAGAGGTAACTTTGAAATCCTCTTGCTACTAGGTTCTTTCTCTTTGTATGCAGTGTCAAGATGAAAGAACTAAGCCACATTGTGGCATTTTAAGTATTGTCACTTTATGGCAAATTTGTAATTATGCAAAAGCCCATACTTAGTAGTCACATACACTACACTCCCATTGATTGGTTGATTTTCAAGAGTAGGGGTTATGCAGTGTGGTAGAAACACATTTTGACCACAGATGACCTCTTTAGACAGTTGATCAATATAACCATATTGGATAAAATCTTTATTGGTCAGAATATTGCTGGTGTTACTTCCATAAGGAGAATAGTGCTCCTAAATTTATCAGTTCAACTTGTTCAATTGAATATCCTCTGTCTGTGCTGTGAGAAATCTGTTTAAATTCTCTTGAATTCATTCTCTCTCTATTGCATTCATATTGTAAAAGCATCAATGCATGTGTGAATATAACTTTGTGTGAGAGCGAGAGGGAGCTACATCAGAGCCATAGAAGCAAATTTTTAGTTCATCTAGAAATAACATGCAGATTTTTTCCAATTGAAAAATAGGTCTGGAGAATTTCAGTCAACCAAGATTTTCTTCTTTTGACTACAGCCAAAAATTTACATACATCAATTTTACTATGGCTAACAGTGAGAGAGGGAGTCAAAAAAGGATAGCATGAAACGGGAGGCAGTGAGAAAGTGAAGTATGGTGTCAATGAGGGCAGTTGCTGGTACGCCTGCAGCCAGACAAGGCTGAAATCTGAGACTTGCACAAGCAAAGAGCCGGGTGGAGGGAGGGGGGCAGAATAAAAGAGAGTGTGTGTGTGTGTGAGAGAGAGAGAGAGTCTGTCAAGGGGAAAAAAGACGAAATAAATAGACTTATGGGAGAGAAGGCTTGTATGAAACTGTGAAAAACATGGAAAAAAAGTGACCTGAAAATAAAGAGACACAGTACAAAGTACAGTGGGCCCCCCAAAAAAAGAGAGGGACCAAGAATCAAGTCAGTCTCTGCTGATGTCTTGTGGAGAAGAAAGGGTTATGTGTTTGGGCAGGGAGAAAGAAAGGGGAAGGGTGTGAGTGAGCATGCTCTCTTTGGACTGACATTGGATGCTGGCTTACATTTTCACTGTACTGCACACAAACACACCAGCAGCAGTGACCACCTACTACACTCGAGTACAGAAGGAACTTTGCTCATGAGGAAAAGAGAAAAGTCATAGGGAGTGAGACTTTGTTTGGGACTTTTTTTTTCCCTCTTTCGGTTCCTGCAGCCTTATCCACTTCTACTGGGGAAACCAAGAGAGACTGGGACTTTGTTTTCCAGCCGGCAAAAAATTATTCTCTCGGCTACTTTTTTACACCGCACAAGATTTGATTTTCATTGAAACCAGCCCTCTGTCTGTCATGGGAGTTGTTTTTAGTGCTGCAAACCTTCAATTTTATAAAATGGTTTTGGAAGCAGATGTACCTTTTTATAAAGTAGTGCAGTGGTGCACTGCCAAACTGTCCCCGAGGATCTGGAATGAGAAACAAAGGTGGAACTTGTAAAAGGATAATTATTCAGTGTTTGCCAAACTGTCGCCTGTTGCATTCAGTTCCTAGTGGCTGACAAGGAGCAGCCAGGGAGTGTCAAAATGACCACACACTGTCACTGAATGCTTACATACTGTTGACTAAATTTAAATTTGTCTGTTATTCTGTGCTGCAGCATGAGCACATAGCAACCTGCCTGATTTTCTTTTTTAGTTTGTCTGATGAAAGCCTTTTTGAGTACTCTTGTAGTGACTGTGGGACTTAGGAGTATAACATGATATTTTGCACTTTTTTGAATTCCATGGACACAGATATACGCACTTCGGTCTTCTCCTCTTGTCTAATCCCCTTGTGGGCTTTAGCTCTTCCAGCTATTAAACATCTCGATTTGCCATTGACTTGGTACAGCCATCATTCAGTTATTTCAGCTTTCCCCAGGTCCTCATGTGCCAGTGCTCTCAAAATGGGGGATGAGGAGGAAAAAATGTGATCCTCTGTTTTGTGGTGTGTTTTGGGCAGCAGCAACAGTGTGTACTTTCCATGGAAAACATCAGAGAAATATGGAGTTGTGGGGCTTTTTGAATGCTCTACCCTTATGTCTCTGGTCCAAGTGAAATCGAAGTCGGCTTGCGAAGCACTGCAAGCTCTGTCCTGGAACTCCTTGTTCAGAGTCTTCTCATGTGTAGCAACAAGGAAAGTGCACAGGACTAAAGGTGAATGTTTTTTTTGAAAGGGAACGCACATGAAGGCGTGCCTGCTAATGGAAATGTTTACACCTCTTCTCATTTCCTTAATGTCTTATTTGCAGCACTCCTCTTACTCCTCTTAGCCACAGTCAGTTTGTTGTAAAAAGTTGTAAATTCCTGTGATAAGTCCAGCTGCACCTTTGAATGCTAGGTTGATAATTTGATACTTTGTGTGCAGGAAGCTTGGAAAACAAAAATGTACATACTCTACTCTTTAATAACTTCTGTGTGGGTAAGTGGAGAAGATGTTTTAAGCAAGGAAGTCTGAGTGCATTGTGAATTATATGTGGCAGTGTGTGTGAACACTGTACAATGTGTGTGTGACTGAGAAAAGAGTGGGCCATGAGTTGAGAACAAAGAATGGCATGTTTGTGTCGAAGCCCAGCTTGTTTTCTGCCTCCCCCTCTTCTCGTGATTCTCCTGTCTGTCTCGTGTCTTCCTTTATTTCTTCCTATTTGTATTGCATATTCCAAGTGTGTTGCCACCCATTCCTTCTTGCTACTAGGTTCTTTCCCTTTATTTTTCCTTCTCTTTTATTGTCACTTTTCTTGCTTCATTTTATAATTGACATTCTCTCAGGATTGCAGAATACTTGCTTCTTTTGTATCCATTTTCAGTGTGCTTATAGTGCTGAAGGCATCTTTTTTTGTTGTTGAGTGTGAATATTTTGTGTAAGGCAAGTTGGCACTTGCAGCAGAATAACACAAGATGACTTTTGGTAAATGTAGTTTTTATGATAAAATCCCTACATGCTTTAAAACATTTTGGATTAGTGTTTTGTTTAGACAAATTAGTCAGACCTTGCCATAAACTGCTCCCTAGACTCTCTGCTGTTAAAAACAAATACTTTGCACTTAGAAATAATTCAGACAATCTACTGCAGTAGTGATTCATTTAAAATGAAATCTATGTGTTGGCTAATCAGAATGTAGTTACATCAGAATTTAATGCCCCTTTCTCTCCTCCATGGATCCAGCCTTAAATGACAGTAATTTCTCACACAAAAGTGAAATTCTTAAGTCACATGTGAATATTTGAAGTACTACATAAAGTCGAAAATTTAATGTGCAGAAAATGTTTTAGTTGAAAGCTATAGAAACCATCTCCACAATTTTTAACAGTTCACATTTTCTTTGTATTCAGTACGGTTCTCATGTGTAATAAAATGTAACATCTTGCTTTAAGCCATACTGTTTGTATAAGCATCAATATTGTTATAGTTTGTTTTTGCAGCCAGAGAGAGAGAGAGAGAGAGAGAGAGGAAAATAATGACAGACAAGGTAACAAAGCTAGCAAAAGTAGCATAAAGTGTTCTCACAGTTCATCTCTGGCACATGTTGGCAAGCAGCTTTTTAGCAAATTGTGTCTCAAAATGCAGTTAAATATCTGCTTAAGTTAGATTAATATATTTGCATGGCAAAACGCGTTTCAGTGTCACTAAAATCGAAATTGCCTTCATTTCTTACTCTATGGAAATACTTGTTCAGCACAACGAATGTAATTGTTAAATCTGCACCACCATTCTCATATTATGGCCCTAGTCATGTGTTGACTGTTTGTGTGTCTATTACCGTTGCAGGTGTTGATCTTAAGCTTGAATCTTAAGTGAGGAAAAGTCATTGCACTTCCTAAATTAAACCACATTATCTTTCAATTTGTACAACTACAAATTGATTTAGGGAGACGTGCAGGCACATAGTGTTTATAAAAATATACTTTGTCTGCAGGATTTGCTTGCTGTGTTTTTAATATAGCATCACAAATAGAGAAAGAAAAGTGGTCTCCTTCTGTTGACACTGTATACTCAAACACCTGTTGTATGAGATCAGTTACTTTCCCATTACTAAGTTTTAGCATTATACATTCTGAATTTTAATGTATAATGACAGTTTTTCCAACTTGAAAAGATTTTATGGGTGTAATTTTTTTTAGATTAATTTCTGTTTTTTTGTTTCATTTTGTTTTGTTTTGTTTATTACTTAATATTACTCTGGTTATGTTTATGCAAGTGTATGGAGTATGGAGTTAAACATGCCCAGAGACTCTTTTAATGGTGATGTCATTTTCCAAGAGAATTTCTATGTCTGATTAGTTGATAGGCAGTGCTCTAATATCCGTTGATGATCTCATTTCAAACATAACCACCTCTGAAGCAGGTTATTTTTATTTCAGGCCAAAATCAAGCAAAAGGGAGATGGACAGTGAGGGTCAAAAAAATGAACTGCACATTGGCTATAAAAAATCATATTTTGCAGCCATCAGTGTGCAGAGCAGATGCAAAACAAAACAGGCTTTATTAACTAATGTGCTGTAGTGATGAGTGTTTGGTATTGAGATGGACTTATTTTAGCAACCCCGCAATGGTGGCTGACCTGATATATTTTATACACCAAGAGATATTGTAACTATCATATCATTTGTGCTTATGTGATAAAATCAAGGTAGGAGTTAACTCAGTTACTCTTTCCACAATGCAGAATACTTGGACGGAATAGCAGAAATTGATACTAAACACAGAAGCAACTGTAAAACACATAATAGTGCAAAAATTGTCCAAACGTAAGTGCAATTTATTATCAGTGTTTTATCTATCATTAAGAGATCTTTTTCACAGTGTCTTAGCTTAATGAACAGTTTTAAAAAATATATCTTCCTTAACCAGCTCAAATAATCATATTGGCAATAGGAGAGAGATCAACAGCAAACACCAGTGATGTTTGTTTCATGTTTGTTCATGTTTGTTTTCAGTTTAACTGGAGTTAGCACTTACCAGACCACGGTTCTTTCAGTACTTACTTTGATTCATTATTTTCCTGTCTTTCTGTTTAAGAGAAATACATTGTATAGGTTGGGATTGTGTAGTTTGCTGCTGTAGACAGGTTAAAGTAAACATGAGGTAAATGGAGTTTAAATTTTAAGGTTAAAAATATAAACTTTAAGCTTCCCTTCAGCTACTAGACAGCCTCTCACTAGTGCAGAATCCAGTGTAACTGTGGATGCTTTTTGTCAGTGCCAGAAGCTCCATTCTGCCCCTGACTCTTGCAGGTGCAATCATCAGCAGCAACTGTCTGTAAGGGTCTGCCCCTCCACTTTGCTTGTCCAAGCCATACTACAGTCAAAGCCATGCAATATGCATGATAGCCTGTGCAGTACAATGTTGATTCTAAAATCCTAATGTCAATGTTATGAATGAGGTTTTCAACAACAAGGTACAGCCTTAAATTCAAATTGTCCACCACATGGTTGGGCACTCCTTTTGATGTCAAAAACTAGTTTTAATCTTTGAATATTATTTCTAGAAAAATAAAAAAATATATAAAAATGGAAACACAAAATTTGCGTTGAAAATGAATGATTCTAATTTCTTTATTTGCAAACTTAAACTTGTGGATGTGGCTTTATCTGTTTTATGAAATCTGAATTAAAAGTGCTAGGAAGATTAAACCAACAGACAGCACTGTAAGAATCGATGATCTTAGAAGTCTAGTCTAATCTGTGTTGCATTAGCAGCACAGTAAGTGGTTTAAATGCCTTGATAAAGCATTGCTTAGTCTGGGGAAGTGCACAAAATGGTAGTGCCTTTCATGGTCTTATTGCCTGTGGACCATGCAGAGATGGCTACCCCTAAGCATTAGACTGTCATTGTGTAAATCAGATCTGCTTCATATGTGAACTGCCTCGAGCATGTGTAATACCCATTGAAATATTGCAACCAGTCCAAGCACTCTGACTTGTGAAAGAAAATGTTAGTATACAGAATATACAGAGTATACAGAATACTATACTAAGGGCAGCTGTAGCGCAGGAGGTAGAGTGGCCCATCTTCTAATTGAAAAGGTCGGTGGTATGATCCCCAGCTCTTCCAGTCCTCATGTCAAAGTATCCTTGGGCAAGATACTGAACCTCAAATTGCCACCGGTGACTGTGCCGGCTGCGCATGAATTTGTGTGTGTGTAGGTTTTTTTGATAAGCCACCTGGCATTAGTATGTGAATGTGTGTGTGTGTGCATGGGTTAAGCCAGTGCTTCTCAATTGTTTCCTGTTAAGCCCCCCCTAGGAAGAAGAAAACATTTTGCACCTCCCACCCTCCGCCACGACTATAAATATTATCATTTGTCAATAAAATTGTTACAAGTACACCTCTGCATAACATTGTATCCTTATTAACATTAAGGAAAACCAAAAAAAAGAAAGAAATATAGATTCACTTACAACTGAATAAGAAGAATAACTTTATAAACCTTGTTTTTTAGTCTGAACCCGAAAAGATTTATAGTGCATCAGTTTGCCTTAAATTCAACAAAATTAAATTCTTATGTAAACTATAAACATTTTCAACCAACTTATTGAGCCATTTCATACTGAAAAATAATAACAATAAAAATTATTAAATAATGAAAAAAATTGATCAGCAGCAGTACCTCAGGAGCACAACATATAAAACACTTTAACCTACAAAACAAAAATTAATAAAATAAATTGTGCGGATTTTTTTTTTAATCAAAATGATGAAGTCAGGATTAATGGCTACAATGAGCACGTTTTGCACAGCATAACTTTTCGAAGCGGGGTTTGAAGCATGATACTGCAACTCTCAGCTCTGCTCAATGTTTAGCTGGATGTTTAGCTTAGCTTCAGTGCAGCAACAGCAGAGAATGTTGTGCAAATCAGCCCGTGGGCCGCATCCAGCGCGTGAACAGGTTTAATTTGGCCCGCGAGATGATGAAGTAAAAAAATGAGCTGCGATTTTTCAATGAAAGAAAGTGCTGTTCTAAATGTGTCCACTGGATCATCTCTCAGTCCGGATTAAACCCGTTCGCAGGTCGCGGACACCCCTGTAAACAGTGATCAACCAAAACAGTGAAGCACCACTGCCACCTACTGTAGTGGGGCGCGGCCCACTATTTGAGAAGCACTGAGTTAAGCTGACTTGTGTTGTAGAGTGCTCTGATTCATCAAAAGATTTGAAAAACGCCATATAAACCATACAGCCCATTTTTTTGTTTGCTTTGTACTTAACTAAGTTTTGTTGCTTCAAAGTTTTTTGTACTTTACTACTGTGGTGTCAATAATTGGTGTGATTTCCAGCCAGTATTTTCTAGCCTTGCTCCTCAAAGTTGTGTTTGTTTACATTCTGTCTTATTTTTCTTCTCTCTCTTTTATTTTCAGAGGTCAACACATTTCAAGAGAAGACGAAAGCCTTATTTGGAAATCTTATGGACGAAGGTAGGTATTGATATTTCTGTGCACAGTTGTCCCTTACTATAACGCGGTTCACCTTTCGCGGCCTCGCTGTTTCGCGGATTTTTTTTACTGCAATTCTGCATGCTTTTTTTTTTTTACAGCGTATGAACGCGCATTGTGTTCTGCGTCCTGATTGGCTAAGGGACTGTAGACCA
>JAPZDY010000023.1:1429957-1442823 GCA_029783645.1 Ctenochaetus hawaiiensis | reverse complement strand
TTGTCTCTGTCATCACCTGCTATTGGTTCATTAGTAATGTGCATACAAGACTTTGTGGTATACTCAACCCTTTCCCTTTGGCCGCATGTTGTTCCTTCTGAACACCAAGGGCTGTATGCCCAGTCATTGTTTGCTCTCCTTTTTATGTCGTCATCCTTCCCTCCATCTCCTTGACACAGTGCAGGATGTGCTCATTGCCCTCTCTGTATCTGATTTGCTGACTCATTGTCTCTGTCTTTTCAGTCGTTTTGAGCTCATGTTTTCACCTTTTCTTACACCTTTTTTGTACCTTTTGTTGAATGTATAATTTTGGTATAAAGGCACTCTGGGGAAGTATCATCCCTAATGAGCTGTTGGTTTGTTTTGATGGCCACATTGTAGAAACTAAAACCCAGAAGCCTTGTAAACTGTAAAATCAGACCATAAAAGCTTTTTCTAAGCCACCTGCTAACGACAAAAGGGTGCGGGGCCTCACTTGTCTGTACTTTGCATCTTACTCCTGCATGTGCAGAAAAAGTGATACCATGTTTATCCCACCACTGGCTTTCTTTAGCTGGGCTTGTTTCTACTTGTTGCAGTCTTATTTTTCCCAACAGGCTATTGTAGCTGCCCTCAGCCATACAAGATTTGTCTAAGAAGTATTGTTTAAACCCCCAAGATGTTTTGTTTGCATAGCTCAGCAAAACAAAAGCATCATGTTAATCACATCAATTGTTGATTAGATGGCTTGTGTAAGATTGCTGTGCACCAGTGAAAAGCAGTGCCTAATGACCTCAGATCTTAAGTTGATATCACAATGTTACCACCAAGGGATGGAGATTGGGTGTGGCATCTCAAACATTTCTTTACTGTGAGACCACTGAACTTGCACCCTTTCCTGATCATGTGGTTAAGGTCCAATGTTGATCTTTTTTGGTAGAGTATGTTAAGTTATACAGAAATTCTGCTGTCTGCAATACAGTCAGTATTCTTAGAGTTATCTTTATCTTATGTAACTTTAGCAAGTTTGTCTTTTCTAGGCTATAACCCTATTAGAATGGAATGTATTTACTTTAGTTACTTATGAGTATTATGGTTCCTGCCAGTCTAGATTGGCAGGTTACAACATGGAAATCTCTCTCTGACTTCCACTGATATTTTTGTCATGTTGAGCAGCACCAAACACCATAAGATGACACCGCAGTGTTTGACAGCAGGACCAGTCAGCCACACCCAAACCACACAAACTTCCTCACACAAAAGCACACCGCTGGCTAAGAGCCTCTGCTTTTACAGAAATGACTAGTTGATGAGTCCTTGTTGAGGTTTATTTAAGCAGACATTTTACGATTTTTCAAGTAAAGCAAGTCACTTTTTTTTTTAACTCTAACCATACTCAAACTCCAAGTACACAGTATGGATCAGTTTTAAAGAGTTCATCAAAAACACCTCAATATATACAAATTTTCAACTGTGTACGTTTATAGTCTTCGAAAAAATATTTTAAACCTATTTAAACTTAACGTTATCATTCAGGAATTCAGAAATGCTCAATTTTTGTAGGTCTCATTAAGCTACCCATCTACAGCAAGAACGCCTTTTTTCCCACAATTGTGATTATCAGTATCTCAGACTGTATTTGCCAAGCATATGAGTGCCTGTCCAATGTTTCCCAGTGTTAGTTATTTCAGTCATGCATGCTAGCTGACTGTGACCCTGGCCTTGGCCTTGCTGAATGTACTCAGCTAATTTGGTCCCACTGCTCTTAGTGTTGCTGCTAGCATGCTAGCCAGAAAAGAAGTTCTATAAATAGCTGCCAAGGCATTATCTCCATCACAGCAGATGTTTTTACAAGCTGACAGGCACAGTTACAGCTAGCTAATACCGTCTCTCATTAAGTCCAGTTCTTACTTCTGCAGTTGGCATGTGCGCATGCAGAGAAGCTTTACCCCAAAAGAAGCACAGGCAGTTGCTGCCAGCTACCAAGCTAGACATGTAAAAAGGAAGCTTAGTCAAAGGAGGATGCAGAAAAAAGCATCACGTTTGGTATTAATGATTATTTGATAAACCAAACCATCTGGGATGGTAAAATATTTCAACAGTGAATTTTATCAAGACCTCTTCAATAGACACATTTGAAAGAGTCTCATGCTTAATACTGTCATGTTTAAAAACATAAAAACTAAACTAAAATAGAACCGATTAAATTGTGCTTTTTAATGATTTCTTTAAGAAAATTGGCGATTGCTAATCATTAAAGTAGTAACCTTTGAATTCTTACCAAATTCTTTTAAAGCACATAAGAATTATTTGAATACTCCTTTGACCACAGAGTTCCTGATACAGATACAGAACATTTTAGAGTAACATATGCCAAGGAAAGTTATAAGACATAATACATAAAGCTTCAGCAGCATTTTGTTAGTGGATGTTAATTTCTCAGCTGTTGTAATGTCTGTCTTCATATTGCTGCACTGTCTCACCACCTGATTCTGTTGTCCTCACCTCCCACACATACTTGCCTCTCTTCTCTCCACATTTTTGCTCCTTTCTGTTGCGGGTCTCCATACGCTGTGTCTGTCTGTGGGTAGGTCTATAAAAAGGATGAACTATGCCAGATAGCAAAGTAGGTGGGGACAGTGATCAGCCATCAATTTTGTCTGTAGTCATTTTAAATAGTTTGGTTCCACAAAAGCTGATCAGAAGAGTAGGTTAGATGATGCAAAACATGGCACACAATTTCTTAACATGCCACGGCTTAGGAGGGGTTCAAAGCTAGGGTGATGGTGGTTATAATTTTGATTAGAAGAAGCAGTTGTATTTCAAAACTGTTGAAAACTGTGGGAAAGAGTGGTGTGATAATGGTAATCAAAAGCTGTTGTAAGAACGGTTTGTATATTATTGTATTACCAGGTCTTTCAGATCACTTTTCAGTGAAGAATAAAGATTATCTCCACCTGCTGGTCTGGATAATTGTTTTTTATGCAGGGACAGAACATTTGTGCTAGTGAGCCACTGGCTGTAATTTTTGCAGTTTTGCAATTTTTGCAAATGCAAGGATCTTGAACTCGAACCTCATTACTACAATGAAAATATTAGACAAGCAACTTCTCCAACACTCACAGTGTCCAGAATTTGCTTTTTAGTACATCTTTTTTTATCCCCCTTCTTTCATTCTTAATTTCTCCAGCCTCACTTTCAGTGTCCCTTATAAGTTTTTAGCTCTTCGTCTACCCATGACATACTAACCTTGTAGGTTTTAAACTTTACTGTCTCGTTCTCTCTTCCCCCTTCTCTCCCTTCCCTTATCTCCTTCTTTCTTCTTCCATGTCTCCATTAGCTCTTCTTCTGCTCTATTCCTTAACACCTACCTACTCCCCAGCCCAGCATTTTTACTCTCCTCTTCTCTACCCTCTCCCTTTTCCTGCTCCACAGGCCATCCCATACTTAACCACAAACCTGTTACCAAGGCAACTGCACAGCACGATAGGAAACAGCAGCTCTGCACCCACACGCACACACACACACACACACACACACACACACACACACACAAAAGAACCAACAACATCTGAGTTCACTTTACTGTCTGGTGGTTCTTATATGTGATTAAGAAAGTCTGTGCAGTTCTGACTCATTGCTGGGACAATAATAAGTATGTTGTATGGTAAAGGTGGGGAAAACTGACCCCTAGTCAGCACTCACATGCAGCCCAACTGTGATCCGCTTGTACTGAAGCCCACTTCCTTCAGAAATGCCAGGGCCAAGAAAGCATACTGACCTAGTGTGAATGCGCCCTTAGATGCATCACAGTGCAGATGTGGACAATTCAGCAACCGTTCACAAATGTCAGAAATTATTTTCTGAATGTCACTTTCTGACATAATGCAGTAGTAACGAAAAAAAAAGTGGAACTCATATGTGGTAACAGTGCAACAACTTGATTGACATCTATTGTGCGTGCATGATAGAGTTATATTGCACTTCATGTCAATGCAAGATATTGAAGTCAAGATTATTAAACCAAACAGCTATTTCAGATGACTGATGAATCTTCAAGAACCGTAGCAAGGTCAGTTACAGCTGTTTGTTAGATTAGTTGCAGTTAGATATAACACTCCTGTGAAGTGTCTGTATGCTAAAATTAAAGTAAGAATAACTGCGGTTACTTGAGTCTCTAAACTCCCAAAGGCAACAGTTGCATAGGTTTTCAAACACTGTGGTTGCAGATATTATGTAGTCCATATTAGTGTGGTAGGAGAGTCTTTGGTGACTGAGGCAAGTGGGTAACCACACTGATTGTGTCTTTAGGGCAGTAAAGCAGTTTGGTATTATGTGATAATTGATTTTACAAGTACGCACATACTGAATTTATGAAGAAGGTAATCTGACTGCCACAATACATATTTGCTCATAGAGATTACTGTTTTTAGAATTGTGCTATTTTTTATGGCTAAACATGAAGTGTATGACCAACGCACAAAGTGTATTGCAGCTCTACTTTACATTCTGTTGCTGCAAGATCTTCAATGTGATGAGCACTACTGATGAAATGAGAATTAGCTTAGCATATACCTACATGTCCTCACTAAAGAAAAGTGCAACTGTCGAAATCATATTAGGAGAAAAGTTAGATTTCCCCACAGAGATTGTTTTTCGGTCCCACTTAATTCAAAACATTGATCTCTCATCTTTGGGGCTGCTTTGGCCCAGACAGTAGAGCATGTTTCTACTGATCACAGAAAACATGTGTTCATGTCAAAGTGTCTTTGGGCAACTGACCACAGTTTCCTAAGTCACTGATCCCAAGCCCTTCGGGTGTTATTCTTTAGGGTGACAACTCAAATGAGCTATTAACATTTTTGTGCAAGCAGTGTGGAATTGAAGGATTTGCAATGTTTTGACATGATGATGATAGAAAAATACAATATTGATAAATCAAGGTAAAAATAAGTACATACATTTATTAATTTTTTTCTGAGGATCATGAGATGACATATAGGACTTATATGACTTATATGATACAAAGGCATTGCATCTGTTGAATAGTGTCTTCCTCACTTCCCTCCTTCTCTCCTTCTTTTGTCAGAAATGAGTCGCCAGACTGCCACCGCGCTGCCCACAGGAACCTCCAAGTGTCCCCCCTCCCAGCGCGTGCCCACCCTGTCAGGCACCACTGCCTCCAACAGTGACCTGGCCAGCCTGTTTGAGTGCCCTGTCTGTTTTGACTATGTCCTACCTCCCATCCTGCAGTGCCAGTCTGGACACCTGGTATGTACTGTCCAGTCTGCAGAGTAAACAGAGCTAGTCACTGCAGTACATGTTTCAAAGCAGTATATTTGAGATGTCATATTCAGTGTCTTACTTGCATTACTTTTTTCAGTGTCTTGTCTCTCATTAATGTGTGGTTTATATATACAATGCAGTTAAATGCATAAAGTAATTAACACTGGGGCCTTTATTATACTGTTGATTTAATAGTAATGATGCCATTTATAGTCATGAATAGCACAGTAGCATATTTCTGAAGGCAAAAATAATTGCCCATTAGACTGCATGTAAGCTCAGTAAGAAACTGCATGCCAGTGATATTGGTTTCAATACTACAGCTGCCAGTGTGTATAAACTGTAAAATTTGCATAGTCGAAAATGGTCTGGCTCATCCTTGTCACAGCGCCGTAAGAGGAGGGCTGCATTTGTGCATGTGGAGCAGAGATGATCCCCCGAGAGAGTGCTTTTCCACCCGGGAATACTGTTCAGTGTGCTCATATCATCCCCCCAAAGCGCTTGTCAGAACCTCATGGTTGTGAGGGTGCATTTATGCACATGGAATAGTTATGCTCCCTCACGAGCATGCTGCTCCACTTGCTGATACTGTATCTTGCACTCTTATCACATGCACATGGGTTTTATGTATGTGAGACTAATAAGATGACATAATACCCATCACTATTCTTTTAAAACTCAGTTTTGTTTGAAAGGAACAGCAATATTCATGATACTATAGAATCATATCACTTTCCTATAAGAAAAGAACATTTCCAGGAAGGAAAAGACACTTTCATTTTCATGTCTCTTTCCAGGTATGTTCCAACTGTCGGCCCAAGCTCACCTGCTGCCCCACCTGCCGAGGCCCCCTTGGTTCCATCAGGAATCTGGCCATGGAGAAGGTGGCTAACTCTGTCCTCTTCCCCTGCAAGTATGCTTCATCAGGTTGTGAAGTCACCCTGCCTCACACAGACAAGACGGAGCACGAAGAGCTGTGTGAGTTTCGGCCGTACTCCTGCCCCTGCCCTGGCGCCTCCTGCAAGTGGCAAGGCTCCCTGGACGCTGTCATGCCTCATCTGATGCACCAGCACAAATCCATCACCACATTGCAGGTAAGGAACTGACTTGTCGTCTTAGCTTCCTTTATAAACTAAGTCTAGTTAATCCATATTAGGGTTTTAAATTCAATGCATCTCAACCCATGCTGCTTCAAATTTTACTTGTCTCATGTTAAGTGCTTTGTGCAAGTTCACTACTGAATCTCCAGAGCACCACTTTAAATGATAACAACACATTTAACAACTTTCACACTCATACATATAATATTTTATTTTATATGACGCACCTGTGAACTGCCTCAGGTTCTAAACCCTAAATATGTCCATTTTCCCAGACATCACAACAGATGGCCTTTTCCAGGTTAACACTCATCCATAGGACAACAACATATTACACAGTGCTTAGTAAATTGTGTACATGGTAGCTGCATAATAAATAATGTAATGTGACAGTATGCCAACTTGTACCTATTATATAAATTGTGATGATTTGTTCTGGAACATATTTTTTTCAAATGGTTATATTCAAAAAAGTGGAGAGGAAAATATTGTTTGGTTTCCTGTAAAGGATGCCTGCTTCAACTAAAAAAAAACAAACAAAAAAAACTGTGTCTGTTCAGGGGGAGGACATTGTTTTCCTGGCCACAGACATCAACCTGCCAGGCGCGGTGGACTGGGTAATGATGCAGTCCTGCTTTGGTTTCCACTTCATGCTGGTGCTTGAGAAGCAAGAGAAGTACGATGGCCACCAGCAGTTCTTTGCCATTGTGCAGCTCATCGGGACTCGCAAGCAGGCCGAGAACTTCGCCTACCGGCTGGAGCTCAATGGACACCGACGCCGCCTGACCTGGGAGGCCACGCCACGCTCCATCCACGAGGGAATCGCCACGGCCATCATGAACAGCGACTGCCTGGTGTTTGACACGTCCATCGCACAGCTGTTTGCAGAGAATGGCAACTTGGGCATTAATGTCACCATCTCCATGTGCTAAGAACTTTCAAGAGTAAAGGTTTAAAAAGTTACAGATTGTAAGGGGGCATTTTTTTAGGGGGTCAAATGAGTTATGACCTCACAGCACCCCCCCTCTGTGCCTCACCCCTTGAGACATGGAACTGGACTGTCTGTTCAGGCAGCCGTGGAGGCCCAGGGGGTGGGATGAATGGATGGATGGATGGATGGATTGATGGATGGTGAATGGATGAATGAGTAAACACAAGGACATAATTGTGTAGTGTTGGCTATAGACTTCTAAACACACACACATTAACATATACGTGAGACTTGTGCGCGCACATGTGGTCTCACGCTCTCTTGGTCATAAACATGGACTCAACCTGAAAAGCTGTTCAGTCAAACTCGTCTCTTCAAGTGATTTCTCACCACTCTTATTTTAGTGTCTCTCTTCTCTTCCTCTCAGTCATCCTAAGACATTTCAGACACTACAGCTCTCTGACCTTCACTCCAAGACGATGGAGGCTGGTCACCACTGAGCGGCCCTGTGCCCAAACAGCCACACTGAGAAAAGGCTCAAGCTATATTCTAACACAGGACTCCTGGTCAGTTGTGGGTAGCTAGACAGCTATCTAGCCTTGCCCAACCTTTCCCTGCTGTTTGTAATTCACTTCAGTAGCCGTCAGGGCTCCCAGACTGAACAGTCCATCCACTACCAACACTTGCAGGGCTACAGCCATGGCTGTGGCTGGGTTTCACCACAGCGTCTTCATGTATTATCTAGCTCAAACTGGAACCCAGAGCCCATGAAGTTTCTTATTGCAGATTTGGTTATATGTCTTCACGAGAATGACATGGGTAGCGCAGCTGGAACTGGAACCTTAGCCATAGACATGGAGGACTGTAGCACCCTTAACTATAGACACCCACTTATGTCCAGGACTGGGTGGAGGAACTCAGGCTCATCTGGTTCCTCCTGCCCCACAGCGGTCCACCCAAGGCAAAAGATTGTGAATCGGATGCTCTCTAAATAGTTGACTGTCGTTGATAGTTATTAGAACAGACTTTGCTCTCATACTGTATGGATTTAACAAGGCCCTCAGCTACATCAGTCCTGGATCTTTACTTTCATCAAGTGGACACGGTAAAATTCTGACACACAGAAAACACACGCCTGTTCTTTGCATTACAGGCTGTGTTTGCAGGCATAATAGTGGATAAAAACAGTGTGTGTCGGAGCATTTTGGACCGAGGATTAGAGGAGTCCCTTTTTGTTGTTGTTTTTGCTTGTTTTTGTTTTTCAGAACGAGGAAAAAAACACTGCATTTCAGCTGAGTTGCAGTTTTCTTTTATGTTAATTTCTCAAGTCTGTTTCTTTATAATTATTTTAGTTGTCTTTTGTATGAGTAGAGAGAAGAACTCCTGGTGTGTGTGTGTGTGTGTGCGTCTGTGCAAAATGGACATGTGGCAAAAAGCCTGCTAAATTTCTCCCTTCTCTTCTACCCACTCTTCTTCTTTCATTTCTACTCTGCCTCCATCTCGCTCTGTCTGCCAGTGTCAGCCTCAACCACTGATTGACTGATCACCCAACCAGGAATGAGGGACAGTTTCTACCGTTACAATGTTGCTATTGTTATTATTAAATGGAGAGATTATCAAATTACCATTTTTTGTAATGACTTTTAAAAACAAAGAGACTAAAAGGCAGTTGTAAAACTTGTGGCTAAACTTCAGTGTTTGTAGTTAAAAAGCAAGTTGTGTCGTTCTTCTGAAGGTTTGTTTTTCCCAAATTGGATTATTTTCCTCATCTATTTGTCTCTCCGTCCTCTTGTTTGTGTGGTAAGTCTTTTCTTTTTTTTTGTCTGAGGAGGGAGGGGGGTCAAGCCAATCATCTCTCCCTTTCTCTTTATGTGGAGTCTCAGTAATGTTGCTGCTCTCCCTCAACTCCTTTTTTTCTGTTTTAATTTGTCATTAAATAAATCTATCTTTTTCATAACTGGTGTCTTCCCTCCTTTATTTTATTATAGGCTTCGGATACAAGAAGGGTTGTTCTTTTGTTTTTATTTTTTTTTCAATTAAATACAGGTTTATTTGTCCGTATATTTGGAGGAGCCCTTTTTTGATACTGGTATGCTATGGAACAACTTTTTTTAACCATGGGTCCGGTTCCAGATTTTCTTGTATCCTGCAAGACAGTACGCCTGCACACAAGCGACATCTTTCACATTCTGCCATCAGTTTCACAGTATTCATTTAAACAACAGCGTATTGCTGTTATGCACAAAATGTACTACTGTACTTTCAAAGGCAATGTAGATGTAAGCAACAAGGGATTTTTTTAAAAAACAGCTTTACAAATCTCTCATGAGGAACAAAATGTTTTTGGTTTATTGAACCATAAAGACACATACGATATGTTTTAATAGGAAATGCTGAATATAAACACCTTTAATTTACAAGAAAACTCCACAGAGCTGCTTTTAATTTTTTTGTACAATATTTGCTTATAGCCCCTCCTGGAAATTCAGTTGGTGGAAAGCTCTGGTCAATTAAGGCTGCATATTAAATACATAGTAATCTCTCATCAAGATCTATTCAGTCATTTTTCTAGCTTTTGATCATATCGTGAGCTTTTTCAGCAGATGAGCTTTGCGCAGTTGTTATGAAATATGAGTTTTAAAAGTTTTTCGTTCATGTTTGTTTAAATTTAAGCTTCACAAGCAATTACTTTCCATGACTGCTGAGCAAAGTCTAGCTGCTGCTGAAGACCATGTGTCATGATGGAAAGCCCAAAACTGATACTTAGTGGAGCGGAGGGTCAGACACCGACAGATAGCTGTGACTAATAAATGCACCAGCAGTAGAGTTGGGGAAAGACCAGAGTTTTGGATTAAAAAGAGAATTTATTTTCTCTTCAACGTGCAGTTGATCCAGCAGTCCAACATATGCAAGTACCAGAAGATGAAAACTGACCTCTCAGTTTGTGGGAGGTAATGACATGAAATATACTCAGAGCCCCGTTCAAAAACCTCAATTGAAGCTACAAATGTAAAAAAAAATGACATTTGACATTTGAATTTGGGATGCACATTTGGGATCGCAGATGATTTAGTGTTGGAAAAAAAAAAGAAAAAAAGCAAGGAAATTACTGTCAGAAAAAAAATGTAGAACAATGTTTTACCTGATCCAGCAAATGAATATTGTGAAGTTATATGCAGAAAATGTACTGTTATCAGAAACTCACTGATTCAGAGAGCTGTCAAATGGAGAAGCATGGTGGATAATGACACTGTGCTGCTGCTCAGCGCATTCAGACTGTGTGTGATTGTGCTTGGCAGCCCCCAGGTGTGAAACTGTGCATCTTTATTACCTCATCAGGGGAAAAACATACACTCTCAGCAAATCTTAGGCTAAATATGTTGACACTGCTGATTCATCTTTCAAGGCTATTCATCATGAACTACCACCACTATTTCAGCTTCTCACTAAGGCCCAAAAAACTCACTAAATCAATGTTGTCTGATGCTGATGTGAAACTTTATTTTTTTTTTCTCTACTGCATAAAAAAGTAAAGTGTACTCACTATGCAGAGAACTTTAATTACGTTGAACTGATGGATTGAATTTGACAATGCACAGAAAACATTAACCTTGTAGGACAGGGAGAACAAGTATTGACCAGATTCTAACCATGTGTGATTTTCCACTTGTTGTCCCTATACAGGTTGGTAGAATACAAAAAATAGTCAGAAAAATACACATCAAAAAAAGAGGACAAAAATATCAAAACCACAAGAGATGGAGGTGCTTGCTGAAGCTTTATAACTGTAGCTGTAAAATGCACCTCTGTTCTCAGTGCATCTGTGGGCCTCCCTAGTTTATCATTGTTAAGTAGGTCTCTGGATGTAGGGCAGCCTGTGAGGTCAGATAGGTAGATCTGACAGGAAGTGTGGAACACAGCAGAAGTTTATTGCAGCTACAGGAACACAAGCTTTTTGCTCCGAATCACTGAAGAATACAGGTATGCAGAGATGTCAATGCTACAGCCTTCAACCTGTTAACCCTCAACTAATCTTCTCTCCGTCTGGAGCCCTTCTTACACACAAGGGTCAGAGAAGAAGGTAGGCAGTGATATTACTGTTCATTGAAGGAATTCTTGGGGGTGGGATGGAAGGGGTTGCTACATAAAAAAAGGAACAGTTCATTTTGGGAAATACTGGTCTGCTTACTGGTATAGCAAGACGCTTAAAGCTATGTTTTATATACATCACTTCTTTAACAAAACAGATGTGGATATTGGCTGTCTGTTAAGTAGCTCATGACTCAAAAATAGAGAGTTTGGCATATCAGTAAATGAGGGCTTTATTTGTTCAGATTGCCTGTTTGCATATTGATGGCACACATTTATGCTCTGTAAAAAAAATGTTGAATTTGCGGATCTTCTTATCTTAAATTCTTAATTCAAATTAATGATGAAGAACTTGTACCTCTCTAAAAGTTATGTTATTTAGAAATGTAAGGGAAGTATATGTTGTTAAAAATGTTTATATATTATTAGTAACATGTTAATAATAGGGATGACCTTTTTTGAAGTGAAACAAACATCATTTTGCCCCCCTTACCACAACAATTTTCCCACAGTCTCTTAAACTTCAGCGGGGCTCCTTGCAAATTTTTACAATATATTTGTTGATGTATTTCATCACTGTGAAAGACTGTGGTGCACAGATGTAGATAACTGTATATTAACAACACAGACATGTAGGTTCATGTCTTTCTTTCCCTCCTTCCATCATTTGGTGATCGGGGTCCAGCCTGTCTGCAGGGACCACACCTAACATTCGCTGATGTAAGCGCTAACAGTATGAGCTCTGTGTGTGGGGTTGCTCTGCCATGTGAAGTAGGCATGCTGCCAGTATGCTATGCAGCCCCCAATGGCCTCTGGGTAATTATGTTATAAGTTAAGGACCTCTATTCACAAGAGAGGGAAATGTGTGCTTGCGGTTACTTGGGATGTTGTATCCAGAGGGTTTAGAGAGAGTCCTAATACTGGGGTTTAACTGGGACTGGGTGTGTCTACAGTGAAATCACTGTGACACACAGGGTACATACATGTAGGCTACATAGATGTCATAAAAGAGTCACATTTAAACACTGTAATACTCAGGCTTGAGTGCTTTTTATATGTTGTGACCAAGTAAGAGGAAATGAGGAATTATAGACCAGAAATACAGGTTCTGTATGTGTTGTGGTGAGCAAAGTTTAGTGAGCATAACAAGACTTTAAGAGTGTACAGATTCACCGTCCTCAGAGCTTCTTTGGTCTTTTCCCTTTAAGACTTAACAGCAGCCCCTTGAGGCTGAAGTCATCATTACACAGAAAAAATCCCAAATCCAAACTAAAAGGTGCTATACACATGGCAAGGTTAAAAGCTATCTTGAGTGCATTTTTGGCTGCACAGACACACAGGTTCCTGGAGTGTTTTAAATGGTTTCATTCTGAGGGGAGCAAGACTGAAAATTAAAATGTTGAAAATGGAAATGTTGCAAGAGAGATTCATCATTCATTAAGGGAGATTGTACTCTGGGGGCAAAAAAATATCAGTTTTCA
>JAPZDY010000023.1:1392709-1403912 GCA_029783645.1 Ctenochaetus hawaiiensis | reverse complement strand
CACCGGAGCCCCCCAGGGCTGTGTGCTCAGCCCCCTCCTGTTCATACTGTACACCCACGACTGCAACCCCCGACATGAAGAGAACTCTATTGTGAAGTTTGCGGATGACACAACCGTCATCGGCCGGATTTCCAATAATGATGAGTTTTCATATCGGAAAGAAATCAACCATCTTGCAGAATGGTGCACAGAAACAACTTTCTGCTCAACGTCAGCAAAACCAAAGAGCTGATAGTTGATTTCAGAAAAAAGGGGGCAAAGACACGCAACCCTGTCTACATCAGTGGGACTGAGGTGGTGCAAGTGAGCAGTTTCAAGTTCCTGGGAATCAACATGACACAGCACTTGTCATGGACTTCATATATCTCTGCACTGCTTAAAAAAGCTCAGAAACGGCTGTATTTCTTAAGGAAACTTAAGAAAGCAAAATTCCCAGGCCAAGTTCTGGTCAACTTCTACAAACGAGCGATTGAAAGCATCCTGACTGGAAACATCACAAACTGGCATGGGATGTGCACGGCCCAGGACAGGAAGACTCTTCAACGAGTGATTAAAACTGCCCAAAACATCAATGGTACCCATCTACCAAGCATCAGTGATATCGGGGAGGTGAGGTGCCTGCGCAGAGCCAAAAGGATCCTAAAGGACAACACTCACCCCAGCCACAGCCTGTTCACCCTGCTGCTATCAGGCAAAAGATACAGAAGTATCCGCTGCCGTACCACCAGACTACAGAGCAGCTTCTTCCCCCAGGCTGTGAGACTACTTAATGCATCATCTGCACTCCTCCATGTTTAATCGTTTTATTTTTTATACAATCAATTAATCAAGCAAGAGGGAACCACATTTTAATTTCACTATACAACCTGTTGTATAATGATCAATAAACTTCCTTGTATTTGTAAGAGTCATGAGAGTCATTAAGAGTCACGAGAGCCCGCACCAAAAGACTGAGACACAGTTTCATCCCCATGGCTGTGAAGAGACTGCTGCAAGAACCATAATTGACCTCATCCACCCCGGACACTGACCTAACCCCCCCCCCAGAAGCACCTTATTTTTACTATTTATTCTATTTATATTACGTTATATTTTATGACTAGGACATGTAGCTGCTACAAGAGATGTAGCCGAACGGAATTTCATTGTAACCCTTGCAATGACAATAAAGCTTCTTAATCTTAAGCTTAATCTTGTAGTAATAAAACCTTTTTCCATATGAAGTGGTGCTCCCCCAAGCCTGTGCACAGACTAGAATGACTTAAATCTGTCTTTTATTATTATATGTTATTTTACTATTTAATAGTACTATATATATGTGTGTTTAAAAGCTGGATACAGTCACTCTGTGTGTGTGTTGATTTGTATAAATTGATTTGTGATTGGATACACAATTAGAACACAGAGCTGTTGTTACATCTCTTCTCTGATGACGCCACTCTGCAGTAGATTCAGTCATGCAGACGCTGCATGATTGAAAGCACTTATTGTCACCAGAGCAAGAACTGGTGGAAACTGTGAAGATGTGGAAACTGTGAGAGTGAGTCCCTGCATCTGAACATACCTGGTACCTGCAGCACCTCCATCCTGTCCAGCAGGGCCGCAGGAATGGTCGCTGTGGTATTTGCAGTGGCAATGAAGAGCACTTGGGAGAGGTCAAAGGCCACATTGAGGTAATGGTCTGTGAAGCTGTGATTCTGCTCTGGGTCCAGGACCTGGGGGAGCATGCAGAGATGGTTTCACTCCGTTTCTGTGTTTTTAGTGTTCAGTTGATTGATTGGTTGATTGGTTCGGTTTATAGAACTAAAGAGCACAAAATCAAACTGAAAAAAGGTACCCTGGTTTGGTGGAGAGCACATGAAAGTTTCTTTTTTAAAGACCTGTGACGCTACCTCAAAAGTCATCTGTGTAAGAGAGAGCTGACCTCTAGCAGTGCAGCAGCAGGGTCTCCTTGAAGGCTCTTCCCGAGTTTGTCCACTTCGTCCAGGAGGAATACCGGATTATTGACACCCACAGACTTCAAACCATTGATGATGCGGCCGGGCATGCTCCCTACATATGTACGTCTGCAGAAATGGACAGAGTTGACATGTTAATGTTTCTACGCAATCTCAAAGAGACTTAAAAAGCTACTTGATTTAACTGATGACAACAAAAAGTGCAAATTGTCCACCTGAACCTGGACATCATGCCTTGTCTACATTTTTTTGTGCTATGTCATATATTGTTATTGGTCTTCTATAACTGACTCACTGTAAAAAGTATGTATGGAATTAACAAGCAATAACAATAAAAAATGTCTAAAAAGAGATCAAGTTATTAAAGATCAAGGCAATTTGGGTCTTAAATAAGAAAGGAAGATTCAAGTGTTTACAAGCTGAAAGCAAAAAATACACAGTTTCAATATCTAAAAGAAAGAAAATAAAAAAAACAAAATAAAAATCTGAAACAACAAAACTGTTCATGACAGTTCATGACAGTATTGGAGTAATCAACTTTTCAGAAAACAGTATTTGAGTTTAACAAATTTTTTAATCAACCATTGAGAACTTTCTTCTTTATCTCTTTAACTCCTGTCTTGATATGCCGGACACATGTTTCTCATCTGTCGCAGAGATGTTGTCTCAACACTGTTTATTCTTCTTTAAAAGAAAAACAGGATGAACCCACAACCTGAGGTGAACTCTGATGCCCAATGACCTCATGTTGTTCAAACCTCCCGCCAAAAACTAATACACAAACAAGAGAGCATTTGTGTGTGTTTATACAGCTCTGATTCATTGTTAGCAGAGGCTGTTAACAGACTTACCAAAGGCAGGTTGGGGAACAAACTGCCAATTTTCTTATCGACTCTGCTTACAAAAGATTCTGTGTAAATGTGAGTAGTGCATGATTTTGTTGTTTGGGTTTGTTCAGTGTATGATGTGAGGAAAAAATCCTCTGTGCTCATTTATTGTTACTGTTTTTCATTAAATTTCACTGAGATTAATGGTCATAGGATTGTAGGATTTAGCAGCATCTAAAGATGAAGTTGCAGATTGCAGCCAAATGAATATCCCCTCTGCTCAACCTCCCTTCAAATCGTGCAGGTGAGCCTACAGGGGTTGCAAAACTTGTGAAAAACATTTTAAAAAACCTGAAACTCCTCTTCTATACTATGGTCATTAAACATCTCCTGATCTCCTGATACAGACCTCCAGTGGAGTTGCTGTCCTGTGAATGTACCTGTGTCCTCGGATGTCAGACTGGTCACAGACGCCTCCCAAAGCAATGCGGTGAAACTCTCTACCCAGAGTCCTGGCTATGGATCGACCCACACTTGTCTTCCCAACCCCTGGGGGCCCAACAAAGCAGAGGATGGGGCCCTAAAGACACAGCAGCATGAAATTTACAGATAAATCTGTGACTCATTACAGAAATTCCTGTTCTCTTTTTAAAGTAATGGATTCTTGCTTTCTATGACACATATTTTTTTCCTATTATTTTTAAATTGTCTGAGAGATCTGTAAGAGATACCTTCAGTGTAGTCCTCAGCTGTCTAACAGCCAGGTACTCCAGCACACGTCTCTTCAGCTTGTCCATGGCATAGTGATCGTTATCCAATAGAGTGCGAGCAGCTCGGATGTCCAGACAGTCTGAAGAGTGAGTGTGTGTGCATGTAGTTGTGTGTTAGGTGGGAAGAATGTTGATGGGATGGAGGAAGAGGAACACATTACAGTTTTAAAGGCAGAGAAGGTAAATCAGTAAAATCAGAGCTGTAAAAACAGAACAAGACTGTAATTTAAGAGAGAGAGAATAGGAAGACAGGACAGTGGAGACAGACCCTGAAAATGAATCTTCACCAGTTATTTATTGAATTTGGTTATTTGTTGAATAGGTACATGATGTAGTGATGCAAATTTCTTTATTTGAAAGTTAACAATTTTTTTTTTATTTGACAAAAAGTGCTACAGAAAAACTTCACAGTGACAATTTCATTGTATGTACAAAAACTCATTTTGATTTTTGAACAGTTTAAAGACAACAAAGAGCTCCAGCAGACAGGCTTCAAAGCAAAAGCAGTGCCCCAGAAAAGTATGGGAATAATTATGATGAAATATTCAACACACTTTTCACCACATGTTGAGCATTGCTTTAACATGAGATAGAAAGTCTCCATTAGTTTAGAACCAAAATACCAAAGCTATTATGCATCTTTCCCACCCAGTGGAGTGTTGATTGCTAGGCCCAAGGCAAAGACATAGCTCAAGAGTATTAGATATCTCATATTGTCCCTGTGGCTTCTGACATTTGTGTGAGTCTTTGTTTACCTTTGGTGCTTTTGCTCCATGGTAATTCTACCATAAGATCCAAGTAGTTTCTGGTCAAGGCATACTCAGGCATCGATTGAGGCATCTTCTTCAATCTAAATATGGATAAAGTAGATTAAATGCAACATCAATCTGACTGTAGACAATGATGCATATCAAATAAAGAGACTTTATTTAAACAATATTCATTATAAATGTTAATGTTAAATACATTTCAGAAATAATTGCAGCGGACTGAAAACAAATGACTTGGTGAGGTTCATACAACACATTTTGTTTTAAAGCAGAAGCTGTCAGTTTAATTAGGGCACAAATTCACCTCTTGAGCTCTTTCAGGCAAACTCTGAGTGCAGCTTCAGGCATGTTTGCTGCGTGGACCTTCCTTTCTAAAGCTGCGGTGTCATCACCATCCTCATCTTCATCTTCTCCATCCAGATTGAATTGCCGATAGCCTTTACGCACCGATAACACCTGAACAGATGAGACTCAGTGAGGTGAACATGCATATAACCACAGAGGGTTAGGAAATGACATTATATAAATGTTGGTTACCCTCTTCTCATTGTCAGGACTTATTTTCCTGGTTTTCTGCAGCAGTTTTAGTCCCTCTATCTGTCTGGTTAACATGGGCAGAGCCCTCTTAAATCGCTCCTCCAAGCTCACTGCATCCAAGACCTGCACAGCACACGTGGACTTGTATGTCAAACTTGCTTCGAAAACATTCATTTTAGACAAGAAAAAAATATTAATACTGATTATCTGTGTATAAACTAATTGTGGTGTAAGTAAAAAACATACCTTTTGATTTATTTTAAAAAATGCAATAATCACCTCAAAACTCTTCTTATGTTGGCTTAAAACCTAATTTTCTTTTAAACACTGTTTGAATTTCAAATGACAGACTCAACAGACTCTTCACCTGCAGTTTCTCCTTGTTTGAGGTGCGGATCATGGAAGCTACCACGTCAGGGAGCGTGTCCCTGGGCAGACTGTCCAACAGACGCCTGAATTTTGCAACTACTGGAACGGACGCGTCCAACATACCTAACAACTACAGACAGACACACATAGGAATTCGGTTTACTGACACAATTCTACTCTAATCCATCACAGTTCATTTCTATAGAACATTACTAAGATGAATGTTTCCTGTGTCTCATTATTTCAATGTATTTTGAAACTCCTGAGTGTTCCCGGAATACAGCTGTGAAACCAGAAACCACCTCTGACATAAATCAAGAATGTAAAGACAGCAGCACCTCCATGCTCTTTTATTTAGTACTTTTAGTTGTAGGTTTGCCAACTTCCATAGGTGCTACACAACCTGCAGGTGTTCCCGAAAAAGGCAAGGGAGAACAATATTTATTATAAAGGAGATCTGTGTGTACAAGATCCTTATTATACCTGTGGGGAGAGTGCACTATCTGTGCAAACATAGGTAAATGAATAGGGGCACACAGATCCGGTACAAATTACAAGCACAGATAAATATAGTATGATGGGATGAACAGGGGTGGATTACACAGGGTAATGCACCCCATGTGCATTTCACAGGGTAGTTCAGGATAGGAAACTGACTGTAGGTGGAGCTTGTTGCTGCATTGAAGACCATTTTTAAATCTTCTGTCATAAATATACAGAGAAAATGTTCTGTTTTAATATTCAACCGAGGATCCAAGAGTAGCATCACAAACAGCAAAACCAGCAGTGGAAAGCAAAAAAGGTGTTTTGCTTTGTTGTAGGTGACACACACTTTGTTGCCTGTTCAACCACGGTGGCTATTACTGCTAATATCAGCAGCTAATAGCAGTTGTATGAAAACTGGAGAGGTTTTCTACATTGAAAGAAGCATGTAGAACAACTCTGAAGGGCTTCTTGATGAGAAACATATTTTTGACCAGCTTCAGCAAGCGTTCTCTAATTCACTTTACATTGTTGTTGATCTGATTGGTTGAAGTTAGCCCTCAGTGGATGTTGACAGACAGATCGTTCCAGGTAATTTCCCAAAGTGCCTGCCCTTTTCCAAATTTCTGGCATATCAGGCACATTAACCTTAATTGGCTGCATATGTGTCAGAGGAAGAATTTCACACACAGCAGAGTTGCAACCAGCAGTGCCACTCATGCAATGATAATTTCTACAATGACTTAGCTGATATCATCATTACATTTTTTGCTCTGCCTTCTAAGTAATGTCAAGGATTAAATGAAGAAAAACATTAAGACTAAAATGAACCAAGATCACAAATACAAGCAGACTAGACTGCGCTGATTCAATCAACTGCTATGGGGCTATTTTTTCTACTTTTGTTTACCATTTTCTCTCTCACCTAAACCCATACGAACACATACACACATAAACACACACATTTACACACCTGTACTGCAGCCTGGTAGAACTTCTGAGACAGCTCCCCCAGCTCTCCATCTTCTGCTGAGGCACCTTCAGTTTTTGTGGCTGTGTACTGCTCCAGTTTATCCAGCTGCTCCACCTGCATGTGTTTTGAGAAATTAAGGAGACACATACTGCAGTCACAAGCGTTTGTGTATTTGTATTTCTAAAATACTGAGCGACAGGTGTTTAAGGTTCTATGTTGGCCATAAAAAGGTGCTGTCAGTCATAACATCCCCCAAACAGGAAGGCAACCTGGACAAAGTTTCACTAAAACTGACAATATTAAGAAATTGATGCTAACCTGTGGAAGTTTCTGACCACATGTAAGCTGTGGAGCAGTATTTTTTTTTCTGAATGGGTCCCTGCTTTGTTTGTATGGTGAACTCACAGGAGGACACACATGTACACAACAAAAAAAGATGGCAAGACAATACACACTCTTCTACTTTTGCTAATAGACAGTTTGCAGCTGAGAGATACTGAACGGATTTATAGAGATGAAATAAAGATATCAGATATAGATATGAGATATTCCCAGAAAAACGGATGTGATGAAGCTAAATTAGCATTTGCATGATATTAAATAAGTTTTACCTCTGCCAGGACAAAGGGTCGCTCCTTAAGTAGACTTAACACACTAAAGCGGCACAATCCGGTGATGAGGAGGGTGTAGTGGGGTTTTGGCCAGTTACTGCCCACCACCTGCACTGCTATCCCCGCTGTACCAATCCTACACAGAGACAGAGACAAGGACAAAGTGAGTAATGACACACAACTGAAGAAGAAGTAGAAGAGTCATGAGCATCATGGTGGCATTGCCTTTTACTATTCCATAATCAACTCTAACTGATTCATGTTTGTTGAGATTTAGTCTTCACACCATTAAGCCAGTTTGGACCTCTTGAAAATCAAAAAATAATGGGCAGTCTTCCTTTTTTTGCTTTCTTAGCAAAGCATTCATCGTGTGCCTCATTACTTGCCTGATATGTATTTTTCAATAAATGGTACATTAAGCTTTAGTAACAAGATGCCTGTTTTCAAAGCCTCATCCATACTGTTTTCTTTGTTTACCTCTCCTCAGTGAACCTTGAATAAATCTGTAAAAAAGACTTACATAAAAAAGAGAGACTTTTAGTCCTGTTGTTTGCGATTAACTACAATAATATGTGTCTGACACAAACACAAAATTGCAAAGTGGGAGCCTCAGTGATTTAGAGATATAAATAGTGTGTCACATTTCCACAATAAAACTTCTAGCAACCTGCTGAGCTTTAGTTAAATATATTTAAGCTGGTTTCAGTAATATTTCAACCAAGAGAAATCTTTAATTTTATCAACTTCATGGAGTGTTTCACTTGTGTGAGAGAGAAACAAATGCATTTTCATAACCAGCCTGGCCTTGTAGACTGCAGGCCAAAGGTCAAAGTCCACCTCTCTGTGCCTGGCTACTTATTTCTGACTGCAGGACAACTGTTTATATACTTTTCTAGAAGACATATCACACTAAAAAAATCTTTTTAAAAAACTATATATAGTACATAAACCAAATAATAAAATATAAAACTAAATAGGGCATGACTTGCAATAAAGAAAAACAATATATAATTGCTTCCTATCATATGTATACTCTGCCCTGCCAGTAAATATTACAAGACCTCACTTGCTGAAACAGCAGGGAATCTGAATTTTGCATTGGTAGGATTTCCATACAGTTGGGTTTGGGATTGCATAAGATTCAGAGGGGTCGCTGTACAAGTCTTATGGTGTGTTTAGACTGTATGACTGTGGTTAAGGAGGTCCCTTTGTGTTGCCTTCAAGACCGCATCTAAAGGTAGAAATTCCTCTGGAAGAACAAAAACCTGTAAATGTGGGGTTCATTGGGAGATGTTGATATGACATTGTTATTTAACGTAATAGATGTCTAGAATCCAGCTAATAGTAAAAGACTGTTTCAGTAAAACAATATTTATATGCCTACAAACTGTACGTGTTCCCTCCCAAATGCAGTGTCACCAGCGTATGCACATTTTGAAAAACTTAGGCACTTTTGTAAAGCAAAAGTTTGTTTATTATTGTTCTTAATCACTCCCAGTCTATAGACTGTTCATACGGTTACTGACCCCCGCACTGGAGCTGCTGCACAGCCAGCTCTTATGTCTCGTCTCCAAAAGCAAAACAAAAACACCGAGTTAAACACGGGAAATGGCTCAACTCTTCAGTCTCTTTTCAGCTATACAGCAAAATCTGTAATTACTTGTGCAACGTGGGTAGGTCGCCGGTTTCCTGCTCAGGGTCTCTGGTGTTGGGAATCACTCCTATGATTGTGCTTTTTAGCGACGTGCCCCTTAACAGTCGCTGGCTGACCAGGTGCATGTTCCGCGGGGAGTTCACGGTGAACCTGACGGTGGAGCCCGGGAGGAGCACTTCTTCATGGGTCAGCAGCAGCGGCAGACGGCTCGGTATCTGAATTCCGTCGCTGGACGTCATTGTCTAATGTTTGAAATGCCAGGTCAGTGCTGGTAACACAACGCTCGCAAACAAATATGTACTCTTCGTCTTGTCAAACGGGTAAGCTAACTGTAAACACTTCCTGGAAGAACTTTCAAAATAAAATCCTCATTAACGAATATTGAATGAGCCATCAGTGTAAAAAGAAATGAAACAATTGTTTAAACATAATATTTCTTAGTCAAACTGTAGTTGGATTTGTTTGCACACAAGTTTCCATACGGTGTATGCCTTGAAATGGCATTTTAGTTATTTATTTTTCTGCTTCTATTTTCTCGACTTCCTATATCCGCTGCATTGGCTACAGCAAGTACAGAAGGACAAACTGCGTAATCGCACAACGTTCAACGGAGTTGCGCGTTCGTGGCTTGTTTTTGTTTTGTTGTTGTTGTTGTTGTTGTTTTTACTTATTTATGTGATTTATGTGTGCATGAACTTCCTTCACTTGCATACAGTAACTTCCTAATCTATCACTACAACTACCAATAATACTGGAAAACACTGACAAGGTTCTAAAAAATCCCCCCTAAAAAATCTCATACATGGATAAAGGACCTTCCAACTTTTTTCAGTGAAATTAAGTGGTTTCCCCAATTAAAAAATCTGTTTGTATTAACCCCAACAGATCTACCTGTTTCCTACACATAAGGCATTATATTCAAACCTATACAGAGTGGAATAAGATTAAAAGAGACCCAACATGTACCAAACGATTCTTTATAATGGTTACTGAAAAACATTTGCCAACTTAAAATCATGCCTGGCATGTTTATTGGATGCTAGTGGCCAACATGGCAGAAAACACCATCCAAAAAAAAGGGTGTGATAATTGAGGACAGGACCAGGGAAGATGTGTTTATAAATAATCACAAAGATATCAACAGTAATATTTGGAAGGATTTTTACTGGAAGATAAAACTGAGTTTCCAGGACTCCATTGGTAATTTCAACATTTTAAATAGATTTAGTATCTCCGCTCTGTTGTAGGAGTTGTGGGATGATGGGAGATCATTCATATGTCTTCTAGACCTCCAGTATTACAGGGATATTGGTAGTGATGAGGACATGTCTTGAAACCAAATAATGTCTAGGACCTTCCACCCCCTACTGGTGTGAACCTTTGATCTTGATATAGTCAAATGACGTCTTGAGTACATCAACCATCCATCAGTTCATGTCAGCTGTACGTCACTTCCCTTTTGCTGACACCTCCTAATCTGACCCCTTGATCCTGATCTAAATGCAAATGCCCCACCCTGTCTTTTGTTTCATGTTGATTCCCTTAACCTAATTAAGTAGATGCCCCTTCCTGCATCTGTTCCTTTTGTCTCCCTTTTGTTATCCCCTTTTGTTTAGCATTACCTCCTTCCCTGTATATAAACGCTTGTAAGTCATTTGCTCGGGGTCAGCTCACAGACACAGACCGGCTCTGTGTCAGTCAGTTCACCAGTTTGCCGGCATACTTCAATAAAACTCACACCATCACAGCAAACCCTAAACTGGACTTTGAGGATTTTTCTTCAACAGTTGAATAAAAAAAGAGGCTGAAAAGATAATAAACATTGCCATTCCAGTGGATTCTATGCTATTTATACTGAAAGTACCTTCAGAAAATATAAAAGAAAAAAATCAGAGGTATCTACTGTGGTCCTCCCACTGATTGGTAGAAGAATCATAACTATAAACTGAGGAAAAGTACCTTTGTGGACAAGAATCCAAAGACTCTGAGACTTGAACAAGTTTATATGAGGGAGTACATGACACAAAAACTTTGAATGAAAATGGATATTCCTCTACAAAGATGGGTTGCAGTTATGTTTTATCTGCATACCCTTGAAGAAGGTAAATGAAAAGCCCTCTGTCAAAGTAGGTTTAACAGTGTTTGATGTTCAGTGTTATTGACAGTGAACTTAAAATAAAGCTCAAAATAAAAAAGGAAGATAGATATAAGGTTTTTTAAAAATAACTAGGGCTGTCAGTCGATTAAAATT
>JAPZDY010000023.1:1348721-1382656 GCA_029783645.1 Ctenochaetus hawaiiensis | reverse complement strand
CCATATAAGAACATAATAAAAAGTATCAATAAAGAAGAAGTGTTAAACCATATAAGGTTATAATGTAATATACCACATCTGAAACATGATGAATGCTGATGTTGCTTCCCTCTGCAGGATGAGCTAATAAGTGATTTTTGGCCAACATGCTAGTTATGACAACTGTATGAGGAGATGATATGTCAGTATTATTTTTTGTTGCCCCTTTTTAAACTTTTCATTTTACATATGCGAACATTTTTTTATTTAATGGTAAATTAGTGATATTTAAATTTCTATAGAAGCAACTCCACAGAAAATCAACAATTTAAAAGGAATTGAGATGTAACAACACATCTTAAAGGGAAGTGAATCACCTCTGATTTACTGGAATATTTGAGTGTCCTCATTAAGTGAATTACAGTTAATGTTCACCAAAACCACACAGTCACACGAGTGTGATTCATTCCCTGTTATTCATGTTTTCAGACAAACTTGAGCCCCCAAAGATGCCCATAGTGATCAACCACATCCCCTTAAAAAAGATATCCTTGGCCCTCAATTGTTTCAGATAGAAGTAAGAAGAAGAGCTGGGAGACATGGAAAAAGAAGCATCTGCAGAGAATTGGCAATCAACATAATCCACAATTACAGAAACGTGCAGACTTGACCTCCAAGTTCTAGTTTTATGGCTGTCTGAACCTTCCAGACCTGTTTTCACGGAAATCTGTTGTGCATCAGGTTCTACAGCCTGAAAAGTACTTAGAGATGCAGGGTTGGCATGTGAGGGAGGGTGAGCAGAGGTGATGAGATGGCTGGAAACAGGACTGAAGCTCGCTGCACATGAGCATAAAAGCCTGTGACGTTTCTTTACTCTTTGTAACAATCCCAGTTTACTTGCATGAAATGATCCTTGTCTTTTTGGAGTCCATGCAAAAGTATGACCAATAAAAAGACAATCACGCAAGGTGTGATTAATAGGTTTTTGGCCTAAGGCAGAGGGAGATAAGCTTTACAGCTCTAATCACACACACCTGACATTTAACTCTTTGACTGGTCATGCTGAAAGTTTGAAGTTAATGACTTGTGTTAATTCCGTTTCAGGTAATTAAAAATTGCACTGTGTAAGAAAAGAGACACCATTTCTACGTTTAAATTCAGCGTCCTAATGGGTGAAATTTAAATTTTGGGTGAACTATCCCTTTAAACTTGCTTGTTTTCCCCAATATATTGCATTGGGTTACTCTTTGTAAATAATGCACAAAGAACTTTGTTGTTGTAGGTTTTAAAACAAAGGGATTATTCTTGGTTTCAGACATTGAGAATCACCCATCCTGGATTGACAAATTTTTCCAGTGACCTAGAGTTACTAGCTGTTATGACTGTCTGTTTGATGGCTGTCTCTGAATCAAATTTTTGCCAAAACTGAGCAAATGGTGGGAAAGCATGATCACAGTAGGGGTCTAAAATGGCAAAAAGATCTTTACTTTTCCAGGTAAAAATAAAGAGTTGTAAATGAAAACATGATAATATGGAAGTTTTTAGTAACTTAAATTACTCTCTGAGTAGAAAGTAAAGACTTATGAATGTCTTATGTCTTTTATACTGTGAATTTGCTCTGGGTGTGATGATAAATTGAAACGTTAAAGACATTCCAGACATATTTTATAGTTATGAGCTAAAAATGACATTGTCGGAAAGTTACATATATATTGTCTGGTGCCTTGTTAACCTGTGCCTGGTTATGTGATGATAAGGAATCTGTGTGATGTATGATAAAGTTTTTAAAACTGAGAAAATATCATGTTGCATGTAGTTTCTGGTTTGTGTATGTGCATGTTTTCATTATAAAGTTGCACATTTGTGTTGCATATTTCAGTGAGAACAACTGATTTTGTTCCTTCAACCACCAAACAAAAGATCTGCATGAAGCACAGATTTTCCATATCATCTGTTTTTAATCTGTCTGGTGTTGGCGAGGAGTTATTACCAGCAGAAGCACTAAAACACAATACCTCCCACTGAGCCTCATTCAGTGTCTGCAAAATAAGGGTTGCTCTTCACACATGTAGCACACAACTGGTGGATTGTCCATGTCAGATGTGTTCTCACATATGAAAACACTCCATTGGGTGTAAATGAGGAGTGGGACCTGTGCAGAGCATGCAGGAGTGGTGTGTTTCATTTACAGCACATTAGCGGTCACTGATGAAGTAATTAACTCGATAATACTGATGACTGTTTTTGCATTGATATCAGTACTGTATGTAGAGCTGTCACAATATCAGATTTCACACACATGGTTATGGTGACCTGAAAGATTCATTATAAAGACATTACTGTGATTTTAATTAAAATATAATAAAAAAAATTATCAGTCCCATTTTTTTAAGCTTTGTTACATGTTTTTCTCTTTTTTAGAGAGTAGTTACTCTCAAAACAGGGAGTTGAAAACAGAGTCTGACACCATGGCTGTACAAAAGTGTACACATAAAATGATTGTACCTCATGAAGTTTTATGTTGCATGGACAGCAGGCATCTATTATGTCTTTTATGACATATCATGTATTATTATTGTATTATTTACATTATGTCAGAATATTCATATTATTAATAACAAGATATCTATATCAAATGTTAAGTTCACCTTCAATATTGGTGTCAACATTGCATTCACACATACAGCTCGCCCATATGACGCTTGTAACACTAAGGTTCACGGTTCATGTGTGAAGGGGACTTCTGTTTTCTTCTCATATTTTATCTTTATCATCCCTTTTTCCCCCTTTTTCTTCCGATTTCTTTGTGTTTTCATCTCATTTTTAAATGTGTCATTTTTTTTTTTTCTCTCAGGCCAAATTTTTCTCTACAATAACTCATGGATGTCTCGTTGATTGCAGTTCCAATTTTTTTGATTTGTTTTTTTGTTTGTTTTTTTAAATTTATTGTAAAATTTCCATTGTGAAATGTTGTGGATGGTACCAACTCAAACCCTCAATTCTGTCCTGTTTGTCATTGCCTCTCTGTTAAGGTTCCAAGCAAACTGAGTCAAATCTACAAGGTGGACCAAAAAGACTGCGGTTCGTTGACTGTTCACAGAGAAATGGGGCAGCCAAAGTCATTCGCCATATAATGCACTCTGATGCAGAATTTCCCGGCAGACCTGTTTTTACCAGCAGTCCTTTTTCTGGCTGCCTGCAGCTTATTCTCAAACAAAGCTTGTCTCCTCATTGCAATAAACAACCACATACCCAAAAGAAAGAACAAGGTCAAGCGAAAGACTCACAGAGGGAGAAGCCAAGCAGCAGAAAAGTGACAGTGAATGTGAGCAGTGAGCAGAAGAAAAGGTTAGCAATAAGTTGCCAATCTAGCAGCAAGTTCACAGTGAAGTTTAAATGCTACGGCTCCTCAAGACCAACAAAAGTCATGTCTGTGTTTCCCAGCTGCTGGAAGAGTGAAGTGGGTAGCACCACTTGCCAACATTAAAGAGCACTGTCTGTGGTGAAAACAAAAAACAGATGGTTTAGGTATATTAATTTATTGGTTGCATAATGTTACAAAGTTAATACATTAAAAGTGTATCGGCTTTAGTCAAAGTAGGGTCATCTTAGGTGATGGTTACACAACTCTATTTACCTTTCACTGTGTTTGTGAGTGTGTGTGGGAATTTATCAGCTGAATGCACCTCCGAATGGTGGTCATGCTTTCTTTAAAATCAAAAGATTTGATGGGCTCAACATGTCTGCACAACAGTCACCTCTTACAATAAACATCCTTGTGTTATTCACATATGAAGAAAACTTTAAATATTCAATAGTTTCTGTGCATCCTTGCAAAAATTACTTCTTGCTCTCTTGTTCCTTTGGCACTGCTGCAGCCCATTAGAGGAAGGAAACAAGGTCAACTGTGTGGTAGCCTGCCCCTGACAGTTCAGGTCAACTAGCTGGTTGCCCTCTGGTGTCATCCCTTCACTCAGTATGTCTGCTTTCTCCACAGTAACCACAATATGAGTCAAGCAAATCTGTCACTGTGGTCACAAAATCATTCTGTGTAACATTACATAAAGTGAAATTAACAGCAGCTGTCTCTGAGAAAAACGGATTGCAGCCTGTGACCAGCTTTTGTAACACACTTTTCATAGCATCTCCATTAAAACAAGTCTGGGAGATATTTGACTTTTTTTCAAGTTGGTGCAACATTGTCAGAATCAGTCACCTGCAAGCTACAATTTGTCTGCAATCTCAATTTTTCACAATTTATGTGATTGTACCATAGAGGGTAGCTGTCAATGCTCTGGATCTTTGAAATACATCCTAATAATTAAAGTGTTTTATTTTTGAGCACCACTACAATTCAAGCTCAGCTCAAGACATACAGTCAGCTCATGACAAATCGTCTTTAACAGGATGCTGAATAATCCTGAGAGAGACAGCTGCAGGATTATCCTGTCAATGTCTGAGTCAAATTGTGGTTGTGAAGAAACCCTAAGTGTGATCTCATGAAATGAATACTTCCTCTGGAGAGTCACTATTTCAAAACCCTTCAGCGGAGGGCATCTGGCCTCCTCTGTGCTGTGATGAGTGAAAGTAAACAAAAAAAATAGGCTTTATCAACCGCTTACGCATGGAACTCAGAGGCCAGGCTCTTCCAGAGTTGGCGAGCCAATAGAGAGGCTTTATTGTCTCCATGTTTTTTAAATGTATAGATGACAGATAGCTTTTTCTCAAAGTTTTCTCCTTCTCTATTGCTTCACTGTGTATATTTATCTTGGGGTTTGGCTTGTTTTTACTCTTCCTCATGCCAGACTTTGTTATCGAAACATTTGATTTTGGTCATTTCTACTTTAAATAACACATGTATCTATTTAAAGCTGCGCACACATGCACACAGCTGCGGGGAATGCTTTCTCAACTTGCATTATTCATTTCTGAATGGCCATCCCTCTGTAGAAAAACATTACATGCATCAACAAGTTTGATTTTTAGACTTTGGTTTTTTAAAAAAAAGGCTGTGACCACAAGTCCCTGCAAATCAGCAAATACTGGTGGTCAACCTTTCATTCCTTCAGCCGAAAGAAGTGAACAGAAATGCCGCAGCATTCTCTTCTCAAAGGGTGATCTGTCTCAGACTACTAATTACCCTCTGCAGTAAGTGGTTACTGCTGAAGTGCTTTGGATTATTTGAAAAAAATCAGATTCTTTTGCAGCCATTTTGAGTAACTCACTCCCTCCAGAATGAAGTTAAAAATAAATTTTATTAGCTGATTCCCATGCAGAGCATTTTTTGAGGATTCAAAGCACCCATGTGCACCGTGTATCACCTAATTTGTTTGCCACCGGTACATGTGCTCGTGACCATGAGCACACAGATCCATGTGCAAAACATTAGGCAAGTCCAAAACACAAGAATGATTGAGTTTCATGGGTGCAGCCATCTATGAAAAAAATCATTTGTCAAACAATAATGTCTCCAGCTGCTCTGTCAAGTAGCGTTTGAAGCTAGCAATACATGAACCCACTTCAGGTGACAAAGTGAGGAATGGGATGTAAAACTGAGAGAAAGATGTATTTATCCTTGTGCATCTGCAGCTCTTTGGCAGTTATTACCCCTCAGTTGTCTTTCTCAACAGGAAAACCTGGAAGGCTTAATGTCTGTAATCCTTCTAATTCTTTATTTTGATTGTAGGTTAATTATGTAATTTTAACACAGACAGTAAAGGAGGTTGAGCTTATTTCCAGGCTCATGGCTCTCCATCAGCTGTTTGTCATTAGTACTGAAGTTGTAATATGTTGTTTTCATCTTGTCATCACAGAGGCAACTTCTGGAACTAAAAAAGAATTAAGTCAATTCTGCAGTTCCTCTTTCTAAATTAGCCTAATGTTAAAATGCCCCAATTTGCACCCACTGGATCTGGTCTCCATGGGTCATTCCCATGGACTGATGAGAGGCTAAACAGCTTACTTACCTAAATTATTTTAAGGCTTACAGTTATGCAAAAATTAAGAGTGTCGCTGCTTTGAGTGATAGCTAGCTGCTAGCTGTCTGTTAGGCATTACCCCTGTGTGTTGCTGTGATTGAGACAGACAAAATGCTCAAGTCTAGACTCTGAAACAGTTGATGACAAAAACTAATAAGTTAAGTCACCGTAACTCCATCCACTTTTAATTATCCAGTCAAGTGCCCACCAGAAGGTTTATGTCTCACATGGACAGAAAGAGGTAAGCTTGACCAGAGGTTTCCTTTAAGGTCAGCCAGTCAAGATGATTTGTTAGCAGTGAACAGAGTAAATTAATTCAAAATTCAAATTCATTCAAACTGTAGGGATGCACAAATTAACTTTGCCACTACAAGCAAATCCATCCATCACAACATTTTCAGTGATAAGACAAGTTTGTTAAATGCGTTTTAAATGCTGGTAAGCCTAAGGGCAGCACACTTAGATGTAGCGTGTCACAGCTTTGGAACCCCATCAATTAAAAGTGCCCCCTGGAGGGGTTTTTTTTTTTCAACAACTACAAGTTTTATTTAATGATTGTCACCAAAACACAGTGAGTGTCAAGGAGGTCCAATAAAAGTGCTGAATGCATTAACGCCTCATTTAAAAAATAAAAAGCCGTTTTAAAATTTTAAATCCTACATTCAAGGATCTACAGCATAAATTATATTTTCAAACCCATCAACGAGACAGGAAAACAATCAGTATTATGAGAATAACATCTCAGCTTCTCACTGAAGGAACCAATTGAAGAAATTTGTCAATCATTTAAGTTTTTGACCAAATCAAAATGACATGTGTTTTATTGATTGAGCAATATCTGTGATAAAATCCAATAAAATATCATATTTTTGAATCAGTCTGCTTTTAGTTGCAGTGTAAAAATGTAAAAATCAGTATAAAATGAACTTGGAGCATAGAGTTGTTATGCCGTCATCATGATAAGATTCAAGTGGTTTGGTGGCAAAGCACTATTTTTAGTGGCCATAAAGAGTGAAAAATTTTTATCTGAGCAGCTTGCAGACACCCTTGTTGACCCCCACACAGAGTTCACCGTCAAAGCAAGATGTCATGTTGCCTTAATGATTGCTGTGTTGAATCCACTTTATGCAGCTCTTCTCAATCATTCTTTAGGTTAACATCCATGACGAGGAGACACTGTCTGTGTACTTAGAGTCGGTTCTCTGGGTAAATTTATCTTAATCTTTAGTGTGCTGAAAGTATCAATGAAAGTCTTGTGGTATTCTGCGCATATGCTCAACTCCTTCAGGTGACCTCAAAAATTTAAAGTAATTCAGGAGCTTCCCTTGCTGATTTATTTCACATAGAGAGGAAAATGTGCAGCACTCCTCTCAGACTGTGGCCTCCACCTTTAAGTCTTCAATGCGTTTGATGAGGGTTTTGTATTTTCTAGTAGCTTTAAGTCCATCTTCTCTATATCCTTGCCAAGAATACACCTCACTAAGTGAGAAAATACCAACATGACTTAAAAAAATCTATTCCAGGAGCTGGACAAGACTACAATAAATGGGGTTTAAAAGCTTAAAACTTAATCAAGACTGAGAACCTGAAGTATGAGATGAGGTTTTGGCAGGAAATTGGTTCAGTACGATAAACAGTGTATGAAGTGGTCTCTTTTTCCTCGTAGCAATGTTGTGGAGCACCACACATGCTGATGTTATTTGGCAAGCCCACTTGGGAGAGACCCTCAGGCCACGGACACATTTGGATCAGGACTGCTGAGTTGTGAGGATGGGGGTCGTGGAGAACCACATGCATTGTGCATAGACATAAATCCTTGCTTGAGATATTTATCACCACTAGAGAGCATTGCTCAGAAAAGCCAAAGGACACACATTAGGGGAAAAAAAGGCAAATTTACTGACACTTTTTGAGATGTCATGCTTTGTAACTCCCTTCAGAAATGCTGGAATTTTTCACAATCCTACAAACAATCAGAGTTCATTTGGAGTGATTGCACTTGTGGCATATATTATTCTGATTTTTACCCTAAAACTTATTTAACTTAGCAGTTTCATATGTTTGCACTGAACAACTGCATTAAAATTATTTTAGTTTGTCATTCACAGTTTGAGCCTTAACACAGGTGCTGCTTCATTTGTCCATAAGAAAGTTCTGCTGTGTATCTTCCTTCCATGAATGCAGTTTGTGCTCAGATGATATAACTGAGTCAGACACTTGCATAGAAGCAAGACTCTGCTCTTACCATTATAATGGGCCAACTTCTTATTTCCTAAAGTGGGTGGAGGTCTCTCTGTTTTTTGATTTTGTTTTAAGCAGCCATGGAAAAGCTCCTTTGCTGTAAACATTTTTAAAATGTCTGTCTTAAAAATGAGTATTTAAATTCTCTAGGAGTTCTTGAATGACATAAATCCTTACCCTAATGCATAGCTAGACCTTTCCTCAGCCCCATGCTGGCCCAAAGTTTGAAACACTTACCATTCTTCCCAGAAGAAAAACTCTGGCTTACATGCCTCCTGTGTGACCCCATAACTATCTCTTAGGTGCTTTACAAAGTACCTGAGTGTCAGGGTTCAAAAGTGGTTAACACGATAAGAATCACACTAAGCTTGCAGCTCTCTAGCTTTTAAGAACAGAGCAGTCAGGGCTCCTCTCACAGAATGCTGGAAATAATCATCTATTACAACCAAAATTTAAAGAAATCTTCTCTCTCTCCCTCTTTCTCTCTTAGCACTGTCCTGAGTGTATCTTGTTCAGTTTGTCCCATCCAGATTTCTCTTAAAGAAGAGAATGATAGAAGCATGTTTTATGTGTGATTACCCATGTGCCTGTTTTCCAGACCATTTAGATTATATTAGCCAGAGCATGGCCAGCTGTTCATTCAGAGTTAAATTAAAGTTGACGCTTAGAGCACTCATTTCAACAGCGGTGAAGGGGAGGCATATATTGGGGCACTTTGTCTTACCAGTGTCATGTTACATATTGTGAAGTACTCCTGCATTGTGCAGGAGTGCAACAAACCACATAACAATCAGTTATAGTAAACCATAGGATTTCATGTAAACATAAGATATATTCAGCACAATTCAAAATGAAACAACTCTTACAGTAGCACTTACACTTACATGATTGATCTATACATAGATCTTTTATTTTCTTAAGAAAAGGAATCATGCAGCACTGTAAAGCTTTTATTTATATCACACAAAACGTGGAATCTAAAGTTACGTGGAATCTAAAGTTACGAACCATGCAACATTTAATTACTGATGGCATTTAAAAGTTGTGTTGTTTAAATTTAAAAATAATTTTTATTTTAAAGATGGCTCTGACATCTGAGGTCATTCTAGCCTGCATCTTTATCTAAAATAACAAGAAAATGTTTATGTGGGTAAAAATCTACAGGGCATAAAGGAATCTTTCATTTGTGCATTGACATGGTCAGTTAACTTGAAGGCCTCCTCAGACTTAGCATACTTTATGAAAGGAGAATTTTGATGTGCAGAGGTTAAGCTAGATGGAGGCGCTGTGAATAATCCAGATTTCCCTGATTGTACTGAATGTTGAACACCACTGACCAAGAGATATGCACATTGTTTAATACAGGACTTTTTGACTTTATATGAGACATGTTGTTTAAAGCTAAGTCTATGTAAATTTGTGAAGCTTTTGATATTTGACTGTGTCCATGTAAACTTGCTCTAACAAGATTTTATCTAAAATCCGTATCATGCTGTACTAAACTTGAATATCACAGTGAAGGCATTGAATCTAAATGTGCAAGTTTATTCTTCTAATCATCAAAGTAAAGACTGACCTGTTGTACAAGCTTTTCCACATCAGCACCTCTGCAAGTTTTTAGCAGTCTATAAATGGATCTACTTTTTGTAAGAAATTTGCACACATGTGCCCCTACATGTTTGACAGGCAGCGGCAGCCTTCGTAGTCCCACAGTCATTATTATAGAGTTAGAATATGTCTCTTAACTAAACAACTCATCATGCAACACATAAAAAAATAAAGGACACAAGGAGGCAAAAACCACTTTTCACATACAATCCGCTGGGTGATTAAGATACAAAGAAACTCAAAACCTGGGAAATTATCCAATGCCAAAGCTGCTGTAATTTAGCGTAAGGCATCTGAGTGTGGCTTTCATTTCATTAATCTTTTCAATATTTCACCGTTTCTCAGTTTTAACTGAACATTGCTGACTTTGCCTGTGTTTCTCATCAAGCAGTCATAGCCAATCAATTTGGCTATAATCACTGCTGCTTTAACTCATTATTAAATTTGCACATGCAGCCAGGAGGTACACTAATTTACTTATTTGACAAAACAGACAACCAAGTCTTCACAGCAGACTTGTCATTTTATGAAAAACACTGTAGGATACATTCATTTTTAAAGCCAAATGATGCTTATTTGGGCACTGGGCATTTGGGTGAAGAAATTCCGGCGATAGTCAAGGCGTTAGCAAACATTTGAATTCATTTGACATTGTGTTCCTTCCTGCCAGATTAATGTGAGTCAACATTTTGCTCTGGTTTAGGCTCCTTCTTCACACATTTCCTTACAAATATCTATTAATCTAAATACTGACTCAGTCTCTCTGCCGGCAGGTTGGAACTGAAAACAGGGCTGCTGAGAGTGGTGAGAAACCAAAACAGTTGTATGCTATAAAAACAACACAGAAAGCTATAAAAGTCTAAAAAGCTGTGTTGAAGTGCTGAGCTTATTAAAAATGTACCACATGTTCACCGCCCCTAAAGAGTCAGGTAATGGGTTAGTGGGGCTTTAAATGGGTGAATGACTAAGCGTGCAAGGTTCTTGCACAGGAACACTAACTATTAATACAATATTCGTGTGTATGACTGCTCCACATGCCTGCTGTGGAGGGACCCTAGTGTGTTGAGTTAATTTTTATATATAAAAATTAACTCAACACACTAGGGCATGTCTTAAAGCCCCAGGGAAGGAATTGTAAGAATTTGGTTTGGTGCGCTTTGGTGCCAATTAAACATTCTTGAGTGCAACAGCATTGTCATAAAACACTTGGGGCTGTTATGCCTTCTCCTTATAGGCAAAGTGAATGTGTTGACAAGCGGAGGGTTGCGAAACCGGCAAAGAGCATGTAAGAGGCTAAAGAACCTTATCGACTGAAAAGGTATTGTAATATTACTGAATTTTATACAAATATGATTCTGCTAATGTCTCACATTACAACCGGTTGCTTGCAAACTGTTTGCATGTGTAGTATGTGTATAACCTAATGTGTACTCAACTTCTACCATGATGTCTTTAGGCTTTGGCTGAAAGGCTAACGTTACATTGGAGATATAAGCTAACATTAGTTGAGATAGGTTTGTAAGGTTCGAAACTTATTAAGCTAACCTGAAGTTGGACAAGAGAAAGATAACTTTTTGTCTTAAGATGGATTTATGTATTTATTTATATGCAAGCTTAAGACATAACTTGGATTAGTTTACTTTCAGCACCAAGTAAAGCTGCTCACCATTAGACGACAAGCAAACCAATAAGGCTACAGCTTATCATTACCTCACAATCTGTTCTAAATAATATCTGCAGGGGCACACATGCTGTCTTAAGTTAGTTGCTTCCCATTAGCCAAGAGACAGAATATAGCACCTATTTGCAGGGCAGCAGTGTAACCACTTTACAGTCATGCATATGTAATAATGTTCTTTTTTTTGCATTGCCTGCTAAAACTCTGTCGAGATAGGCTGAATGGGTTTATGATAAAAAGATAACAACATGGCAAAATAATAAAGTGCAACAAATAAGGCACAATGCTCGAAACAAACATGTTATCTATCAGTCCAACATCAAAATAGCCAACTCTGCATCTGACTTGTAGCCCACTGATTACCAAAGCTCTCGCCAGGGCTGTAAAAGCCTGTCTTATATTAACTCTAGTCTGGCTTCGTGGTTGATCACTCTCTCTTTTTCTTCATAATTCTTCTTTCATTGTCCTCTTCCATTGCTTATCTTCAGCCATTTATTAAACAGTACCATGGTTTATCTTGCTTCTGTTTAGCTGAAGGCTGTTGTGTGAACTAACCCTGGTGCCATAAAGGTAGGCATTTCTCAAGAGACCGCTGCCAAAGGAATATAGTGCTGACAGCAGGGAACCTGAGTGCTCTGTGGGAATGGGATAGATGCCATTCTCCCTGTTAAAAATTATTGTTCTGCACTGACTGACTTCCAAATGTCTTTTTTTAAGGTGGAATAGTTACATATTGTTTCCTTAAAATTAAAGGAAGAACAATAAACTATCTTTTCATTAATTTATTTTAATGTGTTTTCTTCTTTGTTGATTTTTTTTGGATCTGATTTGCAAAGGAAAGCTGGGACATTCCTTTCAAGAAAAAAAAAGGTATGACATTTCTGTCTTGAGATCTCTATTAGACAGGCTACACCCCGTAGACCACAAATGATAGAAATATTTTATCCTCAACACAGCTGCACAAGATCAACATCGATTGCCCAGTGACCTTAGGCAGCTTAAGGACAGGAAATTAGGTAATCTGTCAAATTTTCTATTTTTGGTCCTAAGAGACTTTTGCATATTTTGCATTAGCTGTCTGTTTTTTGGGGCAACTCCCCAAATGTTAGCTACACTGATAATCCAGCTGTTCATTTTTCCAAGTTTTATTTCTTCTGATTTCAGTTGAATGTGGAAAAAATAGCAAAAAAAATCCTTAACCTTAGAATGCCCACCTATACTGTGTCAGTGTCAAATCTGTAATATTTACGGTAGGAGAGATAAATGGCAGCTATCATGGCTACCTGGATGAACACTTTGCTGTGTTACTTCATGGTCTGTCAATGTCATCCAGCATTATAAACAGGGTTTATAGAGGTGCTTGTAGAACTCTGAATTTCTGATATCTGCACAGGAAACCTCTCTTTTTTTGTGCAAAAAGATTTTTAAAAATTACATGATTTTGGTGTTTCTTCTGTGCAGTCAGGAAGTTTTTCCAGCTGTCACAGTTGTTTCGGGCAACATCCCAAATGCTTCAGGGAATTTCTTTAACTTTGGCACAAATGTCAACTCGACTCAAGGATGACTTGATCAGATTTTGGTGGTAGAAATGTCTAGGTTACTGTAACCTTACAAGACACTTTTTTTTCTCCATAATTTAAATTTCATACACTAGTTTTGATAAAACATTTTACAAAACTGTCTTATAGGGTAAAATGATGAACTGATTACCTTTTACATCTCAAGAGTCAAAGGTCAACTTCACTGTGGCTTCATAATGTTCTGCAACAGGACTTTTTTGTGCCATTACTTAAGAAATGAAACACTCAAATGGAGAATAACTTTGACTAATTTATTAACAATGTACTGTCATACTTTTACTCACATATGTTTCCTAAATGGCAGACTTAGTTGAGTCATTTTTATTTTATTTTTATTTTATAAATGCACTTTAACCTGAAAACATTTTTTTATTCTAGATTTAAAACCTTGAGCATATGTTCAGATTCACAACCTGCATGAATATAAGTAGTTAAAATTATTTTATTAATTATAGTTCAGTTTAAGTTGGTTATATTTCTCTTCTTCTTCCTGTCACTGATGTGAAACAGATCCTCCTGACATGCTGGGTCAGGTGAGTCATGTGAGTGCATATGAGGTCATGGACTCATATGCACTCACATGACTAAGTCAGTTATTCTTGGCAATAAGAGAAAAAATAAGCATTTTAAAGAGGACTGACTTTGAGAAACTTTGGTATTTTCACCTATTTTTGCAGTCAGCTGTTGATCAATGTGTTATTTTGGTTCAACACTAAAGTAGCTCATTTAAAAATATGGAGTTGACATGAAAATACAATTGTGCTATTATACAAGTGGGTAGAGTGTTTAGGAGTGTTTCAAACTGTTCCCCATCAATTACAGCCGCACAGCTGCAAGGTCTCTGCAACCACATTATGAGGAGCAGCGCCTCAAAACAGAACTGACATGTCTGCTTTTGACCTTAAACTAGTCTGCACTTTACATAAGACATGTAAGATAATAAAATAAAAATGAAAGTGAATCTGTGCTGTTGACTGTCTTATGAGTTAATTTACTGACTCCCGGGTGCAGTTCAATAAATCCAGGATTTATTATTTACAGGCCAGTAAAGTTGTCAATAGCTGCAGCACTCTTGTTTTTGTGGGTCTGTTGTTTTTAACTTCCTGTCCAATGGATGTGTATTTTATCCTAGCGTAACTCTACCCAACTCAGGCATTTGTTAACCTTAAACCTGCTGGCTCAGTTTGTCTTGGCTGATGGTAGTTTCCTATCTTTGATGTTTAGGTTTTCAGTGCATTCTTAGTTTTCTTTTGCATGTTGACAGTCTCTTTTCTGGATCTTTTTAAATTTGAAGAAAATATCCAAAGAGACCAATGATAAGACATCTCACAGAGAGGTTTAATTAGGAAATGTCATATTTATTTGGAGAGAAATTATTTTGAAGTACTTATTGCCATAAAATGAAGGGTGGGGCCTTTTGCAACATGCGCAGGGCAAAGGGTAAGAAAACATCTTGAACAGGTCACCAACCAGTCACAGGACTATTGCAGATAACAGTGAATTGTTTCATGTTTCTTTTGAGCACTTTCAGCATATAACCCTTGGAACTTGTATATAACTCCTGACCTGCTTAGCATTTCCAACACAGGCTACTTTTAAAAGCAGGCAGGGTGGATTCCTTAGTGCTAACCAATTCACTTTCCCAGCAGTAGGATGACAACGGATGAGACTTTCGTGGCCTGTGACACTGCAGGATTTATCACCTGACACACCATAACCTTTACTGTCCATTTACTGCCAGACTGCGAGCTTACTGTTAACCTTTTGCTCTACTCCCCAAGCATTTACCATCACTTGTCTAGCATTTGATCTTATTTTCACACCCTCAACCACACACTCTCTACACACACATTATAAAATGAGCTGCACAATGGAGGTTTGCAGTGTTATAACTGCCTTAAAACCGGATGAAATGCAATCTTTCTATTGGTACCATTCACAACATTTGTAAATGTGCACTTGAACATAACCATTTAAAAGAGTTAAGAGCTAAACTAAACTTAAAACTAAACTCAACTAGACTGCTTGATGGAAACTTGCTTTTGATATGAGCTTTTTGATTTATGAGTCACCTGATCAGAATTTCTTTTAAACCAGAGTTCTTCTGTGAGGCAGCAGCTATATTCTCAAAAATATGTATGAACATTTCTTAGATTCCAGTCATACTAGACAGATCCTAGAAATAGTATCTGAGTGTAGAGCCCTAAGTTTTAAGCAATTAAATACACATTATAAAATAAAATATAAAATGAATTTATTGTGTAAAACATTAAAAATTGCATTTTGTGCAGTGGCATTTTAACTTTCTTATTGTTACTGTATGACAGTGGTGTTATCAAAACCTGTGCACCTTTCAGCTAACGACATGTGACCAGCCTTTGGCTCTTGTTATCAAGCACTTGTAGGTCAGAGCAATAATCCCCCTAGTAATTTTAAATGAAAAAAAAGACTATATATGGGCACTGTAACTAACTTCTCCTTATGTTTGTGAAACAAGGCTACACATCTGTAAGTGATTTAAGGGGTAATGAGGGAAGATGCCATCCCTCTTGTTAGCAAACCAATTCCTCCATCTCCTAGCAGCAGAGAGAGTGATGGGGCGAAGGGTTTAACAGATGAATATATGAGTCTAGTCTGCCTGATTGATTGATCCTGTCGCTGACTTAGTCTGAGCAAGTTAAAATCTATGACCTCGACCACCAAAAATGTTACTAGCCTAACTGTGCTGTGAATTGACACATTTATGGTGCTGTCCGTGGTGCTGAAGAAGCAGACAGATTTTTAACTTCACTTTTTACTTACCATCCCGTCGTCCTATGATTTGCATCTTGGATATAAAATATTCTCTTAACCATAAAGTATAAATATTTAAATCTTGTTGCAAACATCTGTGCTGCTGCCAATTATGCATGTATTGGGTATAAGCAATATCTTCAGTGACTCAGTGTTTCAAGTCTCAACATTAAAATTTTGAGTCAAACTCAAATCTCAAATGTCAAATCTACAATTGAGACTGTTGAAAAGCTTTAACAATCTTACAACAACAAAGCAATGAGCCTGCAGGATCTTTGAGTGTAATTTGTGTTTTCAAGAGGGGCAGATGTTCAAAAAACTGAATTGATTGTGCAACAGAATTGTTGGATCACCATCCAGGAAAATACTGACGCGATCAGCATGTTATTTGGATCACTTTAAGTAATCCTCACAAGTGCAAGGTCAGTGCCAAGTTTTTTTATCCTGATTTATGACTACTGAACAAAAGCGGCATCATATAAAAGTTATTCCATCACTTATCTATATAGTTTACTTAATATTGAAGATTTGTTGGCTTAGTACACAAGCGTCAGTTCTTTGTTAATTACCTTATTTTAATCCTTTAGAGGGCTTAAAAAGCCATAATAAAAAGCCTTGCATATATTGCCTTCAGTCAGCGACACATGAAGGCATTGCTGTTGAAATCCTTGACGACCTTTTACCTCAAATAGCCCTTTCTGTCAGGTGACGATAGAAAACATGGTACATGCTATAACAGGCATGCTAGTTCATGCAGTGTTTTATCAGCTGGCTTCTCAGACAGCTGTTGTGTTATATGACTGCATTTGTAGGCCATGTGGAAAAGTACATGATGGAATGTCAACATGCTCTTCTGAGGAAAATGAAAAGATGAAGAGAGCCCCTGAGACATCCAGTGATGGCAAACATTTCTCAACACGCCAAAAAAAAACCCTTATCTGAACCTCTTTGATCTCAAAGATACATGCTGAAAAGTGCTTTGTCATCTGTCACATGTAACCCTGACATGTCTCCGTTTAGTAGCATGTACAGAAAATTGAAGTTTTATGCTTTGATGTATTTACTTTTAAAAGGTCTGGCTAAGAAATTGTTCTCTTCATTTTCAAAGGAGACTGTTGAAATTCCATTGAGAACTGTCCCAGGTGGTCTGCAAATAACTCCAATTTACACCTGTCTGGAAAACAAGCTGATTAAATACTGCATGAGCCAACATGTCTTTGCATGGTCACAGGGAGTACATGTCAAAAGAGAGAGTCATATAGTAAATGTAGGGGTGTGCAGTGCTTATGTTTTAACTCCTATAATGCAAAATCCCCCTCAAGTTTCTGTCTTAAGTCTTTTCAACAAGGCTCACTTTAATAAATTGTTGTAAAATAAAGCCAAATTTGCTAACACTGGCAATAAAACTCGTACTACTGACTGACTGAGAAGCAGTGGCAATGCTAAGTGTTACCTGGGGTTTATTCCATCATGTGTGGTCTTAGATGCTTGTAATTGCTGAGCAGATTTGAACATGTAATGTGTCTGGACCACTTTCATGCATGTTTAAGCCAGTTAGCAGAGCTGGCAGTTGTTACTCTTGCTATATAACTGTATCATGAGAGTCAGTAATGTCAGAGGACAGCATGTGATAAATGCAAGTCGGTTGGGAGGATTGTGAGACCCCCCTCCCCCGTTCTGTCCATTTTTTTCTGTGTCAGGTCTGCCTAAAACAGTGTGTCCATGGGAAAACAAAGAAGTGAGGCATTAGTGTAATGGTAAAACTGATGGTTAAGGGTCATGTCCTGGGATTTTAGGAGCTCAAGACACAGCAGGGAGTCTCTGCAGGAAATCTCACATGCAAAACTCTTTGTAACGACAAGGGAGTGTTATGTTGTGGAAAAGCACAAATGTTCTTTTAACAGTGTAATGATAAATGATTTGATTAATTGTAGCAAGTCATTCTTAACTGATGTTTGTTGATTTAAAAAGTTATACAACATGCCTATTTATCAGTACTTACTGCATTGTGTCAGTACTCCATTTTAGTCATCACTCCATAATTGTAACTTCATTAGTTTAATTTTTTACTTATTCATAAACATATGAGGCACTGCTAACTTAAGCAGCTAGCTGTACTTCTGCACAGTAGTGCAGAGCTCAACACTGACTTGTAGACATGAGGATAATTTAACTTTTCTGATGTTAATCATTAGGTTAGCAGGTGTAAGGTTCACCTTGATCACATCCCAGTTTAGCACGTTAGCATGCTGACATGTGCAAAATAGCAATAGCAAATTGTTACATTTATTTAAATACAGTACTTAAGTACAATTTTTAGATACTTGAACTTTACTATAATATTTCCATCTTTGTTTCTTTCTACCTTATGCCACCATAATTCAAAGAAAAATATTAACTTTTTTAGATTCAGATTACTAGTGCAAAATAATTAACAAATGAATTGCGATATATGTTGCATAGATAATGACTTTAAGGTTACCAGCAGTATATATATAGTAAAAAAAATATGAAAACATTACAGTAATGGATTGACAATTATATTCCAATAATAAATTATCTTGAAAAGACCATTTCTTGGTATTGATTGCTTTTACTTTACTTACTCTTAGTGTATTTTTATGCTTAAACGTGTGTACTTTTACTTAAATAACATTTTGAATGCAGGATTCTTTTTTTCATTGATGCTACACTCTCAGTAACACAAAATAACAGCTGAGGCTAAAACGGTATTATAATCCAATTTGTGATATTTATTATTCAAGCCACAACATTTTATGTTTTTAGATAATTCAGTTGTTTTGGGAGGCATTTCAACCTGTCTGGAAAATTTTATAACCAATAAAAAAGCATTTACTCCTTAAATTCATGAAAATAAATAATTTTAAGTGGACGACATCATGAAAACTTTAAGATAAGCATACTCGCAACAAGATCTCTTTTGTTTTCAGACAGTGCTCACAAACCACAACTGTAAATAAAGGCTATAATTACAACAACAATCATCCTTAAGCAACATCTCCTCACAAAGCACAAACATGCTGAGTGCCAAAGATTATAATGAATGTTTTCATCATAATGAAGTTATGCAATTTAGGTGCTGCAACATGCATTGTGACTAAACCAAAGACCAAAGTGGAACCAAAACTTTACAAACCACCACTGTAGGACAAAGTACACAGGAAGAACTGAAGCACTGACACACTCTCAACTCTGAGCTGCGGTGAAGCTTCAATGCTTTTGGCATCTGTAAAGAGTTAAGTGGAGCTGGCAGGGGAATGCAGTGTGATAAATGAGCAACTATAAGTCATGAATCATGACTCAAGCTATCACCCAAACCCAGTCCAAAAGGTGTGCTGAAGTGAATGTGCCAGCAGCCTGCATGATCATGATGGCTACTTTCCCCTTTGGCTTATGCTGTTACAAAAATTTGCCTTTTTAAAAGAATATATGGACGGGCACATTTTGTGAATTACACCTGACACATCAACAGTGCTGAGCTCCAACACCGTTCTTACACTGGGATATGCTGAATAATCCACTAGAGCATGTTTTTGTTAAAGCAACAGCTGTATTTATATACTAAACCCCCCCTTTTCTAAGGTCAAGCCAAATGTGCTTCGGTTAGTTTAGTAGTTAGTTGGCTAGCAGGCATGAAAGAAATTCCTTGTTCATTCAAAGTGCTGAAAACGTCATCTGCCATCCAGCATTTCAACATGTTTTTTTAATGAGGTTTGTGACGATTTTTGTTTATATTGGGACCCTTTAAAGTAACCCTATGCTATGTACATATTTTTTCCAGAACATTAGCTGCCGACACCACAAGGATCTAGTGTTATAACAATATCAGTCGCACATGTAGACAGAGATCATCAGGGATGCCAATTTTGCAGCAGTAATAACTAAAAATTGCTGACAGCTAAATTTGTCATATCATAGAGTATTTTGTCTTAAGGGTTTGTTTCTCTATGAATATATTCCACTTTTTATTTCAAAAGGCAAATTGTAGTTATTTTAAAAGTTCCAGTGTGTTGCATTTGGATAATTAGTGTTTCGACTGAAAACTGTAAATCAACATCTATTCATGAGACCTAAACTTCATTTATCAAATTCAACCATCTTTGTGGTTTAGTATGATAAAACTTTGAGCTTGCATGTCACCATGGTTACGAGACTCTGGTAACTCAAACAGAGAGATTTTTATCTGTTTTGCGTCAAACTAGGGCAGCTCACAGTCACTAACCTATACTGGCTGATTAATGATGAATCACTATAGCTGTTTAAATTGCCTGACATGCAAATAGCAACTGCCATGTATACTGCGTGAGTGCTTGGATTTTATTTTGCTGTTATTTTGAATTAACTTTTGTGGTCATCTCCTAATAAAGTTTACCATTTGATTGTAAAATCTGCTTCCTATGTGACCTCTTTAAGTGTTTGCATGAGTAAAATTAGTAAAAAAAATGGTCAGTATGTTCTTGGAATTTTTGAACTTAAGTGAAGTAAAAAACATCCAGTCGTCTAGAGTAAGCATACCAGTTGTGGTGAGTTCTTTAGGCATATATAAACATTTTTATGCCAAGTATTTTTACATGGCTCATTTTGAAGTTTTGCTATGGAAACAATTACAGAAATCTTAAACACGAAAAAAGTACCTCTGCCACCAGAAAGGGTCACAATGAAGGGAAAGTTTCAAATACTGGCTTTAATTTGGATAAAATACAAATCACTGTGCGGTCATAACAAGTGCATGCACACACAAACACTCACACATACAAACACAAAACATTCATTTCCTGGAGACTTGCCATAGCCCCAACCTTAACCACTGACCCAAAAATCAGCTGTTTTTCTAGTGGGGACATGGCTTTTGTCCCCACATGCACCAGGAATTCCTCTTAATTTAGAAAAAAAGATTGATTATCCAATTATATCCCCTCACAAGGTTATACATTACTGCTATTTTAAGGACCGTCAAACCCTTAAAAAATTATTTTAAGAAATATTTAATAGTAAAGTAGCAAGAAGAACCAGTATATTTTCTGGATGGGCATTTTATAAATCAAGATTTTTATTTCCTGAGTGCACTACAGACTTTCTCCCAAAATTAGGAACACATATCCTCTGGATAAAACGTTACCACATGGCACCCTTTTGTTGTCCTTAACATATTTTAAAAAGCTGGCCATGTGGTTATAGTTCTATGAAACTCTTCACTGCCATTGTTCTGACTGGGAAAGTTTAGTCTGGTCAGGTCAGGTTTTCTGCTTTTCTTCCACAGCAGCAAAACCCATTACATGCTCAGAAGCACTGGACCAGATGCGTGGACCTTGTTGGCACTGTGTGTGTGTAATTCTAGTGTACTGCAAATCATTATCCTCTTGTCATTATGCAAGTCAAACACAGTGCTAACAACAAAGAACCAACTCCAGCAAAGCTGTCATATACAATATGATACTGCATACAGAGGTAAAAAACTGTCTGGATGTTGCTTTATGTAGGATTAAATTGTGTCCAGCTGTGGAGGGAAAAAACATTAGACTGCCAAAAGAATAACAGTCTGAGAAGTTTCAGCCTGAGAGTTTTTCACTTTGATTGATGATAAATTTTGACTCCTACAAAGAAAACCTTTACTGAACCATCTAAAGGAAAATCGTTGTATCACAAATGTATAGTGGTGTTTATGATGGATGGAACTAGAGTGTTATTCGCCTCACTTTGCAACACATTTCCTTCTCACAGAGCTGATCAGGCTGTTGAACACTGCCTGTGGAATGTTGGTCCACTCCTCTTTAATAGCAGAACAAGTTATTGGATACTGGCAAGAGTTGGGATATGCTGTAGTACATACTGATCCAGAGCAACATGTTCAATTGGTAACATGGCGGGTGAATGCACAGGCCCCATGAGGATTAGGATGTTTTCAGCTTCCAGGCATTGTGTGCAGATCCTTGCATTATGGAGCTGCAACACGAGGCGGTGAAAGTGGATGAATGGCGACCTGATTTTGTCACGCCGTCTCTGTGCATTCATATTGCCACTGATAAAAAGCGTTGCTGAATCTGATTGCTGTCCTGTCCTGAGCCATAAAACTCGCAAAATCAAAATTAAACATCTTCATACTGGTCCTTTGTTAATAAGTGACAAACAGTCATGAATCCTTTGGTTGAGTGATGGTACTTCACACACACAGTGGCAGGAAATGACACGCAAACACATGGTATTATAAAGCCAAAAAAAAAAAAAAAACAACAACTTTATTTACAAAAACAGACCACTGCCCCATCCCACAAACCCCTAAATTCAGTGACTACTGAGGAATGCTATGTCTGTGCCTGTGGCTGAGGTTGGGAATTTACAGGACAGAGAAGAACAACACCCAGTGCAAACCTTCAGTATTCTTCCACCCACTTATTTAGTCTGAGTTCAGCTGCCATCTGATGCTGCATTATGGCAGTACTTCTTGACCTGTGGCCTGAGGCTTAAGAGTCGGTTACAGTTCAGCTTTTGTTTGGTTGCAAGTAAGCAATTTGCTTTAATGAGCCTGGACCAACATGTTATCAAACCCTCAGGGTAGGCAAAAAGGCTTGGACAGATTTAATAATACCACCTTGAACTCTGGTATATGCATCATTACAGGTTGCTCTAATCAATACGTATAAAAAATCATCATACCATACAAAAACACTTCTGTTTAATTTTGCTGATATCATAAACAGAGGACACAAACTGGAAAAAAAACACCTTTCTAAACAACAGATGCTAAAATTTTCTCATCCTTCTGTCCAGGCAGTGCGACATCAATCTCTACACGAGCTAAAAAGCTTTTAAATAAAATGTATTCACTTCTTTACAGATGAAACAAATAATCTTGGCTCAGTATGTGTGCACTGCTGGTGCAGGTGACAGTGCGGCTGTCCTTTACGCAATTGCTTGCGTGTGAATTCTTTTCACACAGCTGTATGTGTGAACTGAGCTGACTGTGGGAACAAAATTTAGCAATCTAAGAGAGCTACTGGCCCAGGCTTCCTGTCACATCACCATCTAATGGTGTCTGAGACCAGCTCACATATGTTTGTGTGTGTGTGCCTGCGTGTGTGTGGTTTCTTTTGACAATAACACAGGGGAGGTGTCAGTAAAACTTAAAAAATTTCTCAGCAATCGAGGTATTAAATGTGTTTGTGGAGGAGATGACGGTAATCGAGTTGTCGCAGCCGTGTGGGTTCAATGTTAACACACATTTGAAGGCATTTTCTTTGAGTTGGAAGAGGTGCATATGACCTGCTTCGTGAGTAAGCAATGTACGAGAATTACAAGCATGTGACAACTTGCGGTGTGTTTCAATGTAATAAGATGTGCGTCTGACCACCGCTGGCCATATGACATTTCATACGTGTCTGTCAATCTGTACCAAAACCGGCATACTGTCGCACAGCAGGACTGTCCTATTGAGTGCATCTGTCCATCCCTGCTGTACAGTTTAGAAGGCATAGCGAGTGCGAATGTCCTCCAGTTTCTTAGAGACCTCAGGTGGCGTTCTGTCAAGCTCTTCTGCCACACTCTTCTGTTTGTGAGGGTCCATACTGTTGAACTGCTCACACAGATCTCCATCAATCACATTCTGGAGAAGAACAACAAAACAAAAAGCAAAGTTTTAGGGAATATTAGTTTCATATTTGTCAGTGATGCTAAAATGCATATCTGAAAGAGACAAACAGACGTGTTAAAAGAATGTAAAATACCAACAGATACCAACCTTGACAGGGAAGTAATAGGATCTAAAGCTGAGATGGTCTCTGCCGCACAGTGGAGGGAACTCAGAGCGCATATGCATCTCTAAGTGCTGGAAGAAGTCATGGTCCTGGAAAAAAAGGCAAAAAAAAAAGGGTTGACAAATTTTTATAAAGCATAATGGTACAGGACAAAAAGAGTGACTGTGATGCATTAGTCTCTCTTTACATGGTAGTGTGTGAAAGTTTGTCTTATACCTCATGTGAGGTGAAGGGGACCAGTATACCGATGCCTCCAGACAGGGTGGTGTAGACCAGGGACTCTGAACCTCCAGGGATCAGAGTGGTTTTCTGCAGAGATAACACCGTCTCTCCTACGTGATAGTTCACTACCACCTCAGCCTGGACAGACAACGGAAGGAGAGAAAGACAGTCAAATGTTGTCTAATAGGATTCACTCCTTCCCCCACAGTGACCACAATGAGCTTCATGATTTTTTAAAAAGAAAGAAAGTAATTTTTAAAATTGTCCTTTTTAAAAGAACATAATTGATCATTTTGACAAAATTCCTTAATATTGATTTTGAAATAATATTGTTAATAACAACACAATGAGATCAGTAATGCAAATTTAATGACTAAATGGGTTAAGGCAAAAATAGCCTTTCGGAACACCTACAACCCCTGGCTAAGTTCAGAAAATAACAACACTTCACTGTAAAAGAAGCCTTCAAAGCTAAGAGAAGACAACACTTATCACACAGCAAAATGTAACAACATCTAAGATCTAAGACACCACATCGTTTCAAATCACTTAATCAATGTAATACCAACATACTGGCCAGCCACAGTCAGACATGTCATTGAAGCCATTTCAGGTCCTAAGATCATTCTTCCTGACAACTGCTATTACGCATTTAGTAAATTAACAGAAGACTCAGAGCCAAGGTCAAAATGAAGACACACACTGTCATCTTTTGCTCAGAGGAAATTGGTCCAGATGGTCAAGATCTAATCCAATAACCATCAAAAAACTGCTTTTCCTATAACAAGGGGTAATAATAAGGATGTCCCTTGGATACAAAGGCAGCAGTGTAAAGCAATGAAACCACAGAATTAGTGTGAGCAAACTGCATATAAGACATACAAGACACTGACGCCATGAGACCAAAAAAAGCAGAGGTCAGGTTAAAATAAACTCTGTGCCCCAGGCACAGTTTAGCCAGACAAGTACAGAACACAGCTTCTCTCTGATGGGAACAACAGGTCTACATGAGCTCACAAACTCCCTTTATGAACAAGGATGTGAATCATTTGGACATAATATCATGGAAACCTCATTTGCACATATAAAGTAAATAACTAAGATTTCTTTTTTAATTTAGAGTCTACTGTCATGCTGGCATCTCTGTGAGGCTGAGCTCGAGCACAGCAGGACTAATGTCAGCATGCTAACAATAAAATGTTAAAGTTTGGCAGGCATATTGTTTACTATTCTTACCCTTTTAGTTTAACATGTTAGCACAAAATAAAAAGTAAAGCTAAGGCTGAAGGTAATGTTACTAGTTTTTTAATGTATTTATACTCATAAACCAAAGTATTTGACGAATAGAAATTTTAAAAGTCCAGGGATGACCAAAGTTAGAGTTGTTCATCCTGAAGAAACCTTTTACTTCCTTGAAAGGAGTTTTTGGCGCTAAAAGTTCAAGGTGCAAACACAGCTTTCACACATTTGGGGTGAAGACAGTCAAGTCAAAGTTTATTATAACCCAATATCACAAAGCATGCCTCAAAGTCATTCCTATCATTTTGCTCAACAGACAGCTGTTTCTTCCTGACCTTTATCTCTTGAGATACCTTAATCAAATCAAAGTGGAATGCATTTAATTTAATGTAAGAGAGCATTTAGCCCGGCCATGTATGGATAATTAGGTTCATCCAGCCAGATGGAAACACGCACACTAGACATTTTGAATAAGGATAAATCCAGGCATCCACAACCACATCTAAAAACAGACACTGTGCATTTCCAAACTTGAAAACGAAATTCTCAATCAATGTGCATGGAGGCAGAAATAGTTGACAAACACTGTGTCACAAAGACAACAGGGACCAACTCATAATGTCTAAATTGGAGGGACTTTCCCAGTCTATCTGCTACCTAAACAGTTTTTGACCAGAATTGATATATGGGAAGAGGGCTACTGTGTGTGTTTCTTCAATGTGTGCAAGTGTGTGTGCTTAAATACTTGCACCCTCTGCGTAGGTGTACTTGTGGTAGATGGGTGTTATGCAGTTTGTATGTGCTCATGAGTGAAGCTGTTGGTACGTAATGACTGTTGAGTGTCACAGCAGTGTTCGGGGCAGATTAGTGAATCAGGCCAAAGTCCTGCACAGTCTTGACATTTTGGCCACAGAAGGAGCCGACTTGAATCATTCAAACTTCCCAGCCTCACACTGGTTCTGTATAAATCAGGTCATATTATGCATTTTGGGGTTTTCCCTGTCCTTAAGTGTAATAGGTTGTTTGTGCATGTAAAAAGTCAGGAAAGTGAAGGGAGTTCCTCTTTCCCACATAAAACACTGCTGCTGGTTTAGCACACCCCCGAACCAAGCAAGCGAGGGCAGAGTGGATGCTTAGCTGTGAATGTTGTGTTGGAAAAAAATGGGGCAGCTACCACCAAGTGCTGTAGTGTAGAGCAAAAGAGGACTTTCCCTTACAGTTAATGCAATAGTTTTGTTTAACTACATAAATCTGAACATAAAGTCTACACTTCAACTGCAGTTTAATGCTTCATTTCAAATCCATTTGGATGGTAAAAGTACTACAAAACTACAAAAAAAAATGTGTCACTGTCCTATGTAATCTCTATGCTTTATTACCAACATACTTTTCCTTTTGCAACATCTAAACTTATGTGTGATTTTAATGGCAATTCCTCTATTGGGCCCAACCTTCAGCACAAAACTAACCTACACTTGGAAAAAATTTAAGCCAAAGACGTCCCCAACACCTACTGGCATGACCAGTGCAATAGAAAAGAAAAGTACATGTATTAGCATTGATTTCAGCTTATACTAGCGAGGACATATTTGATATTTATTTAAAGGAACAAATTTAAAATAGAAGGAACAGTGACAAAGTAATAAAGTTGTGAGAAGCCTTATATGGTGGATTGTTTACCTTCTGTGACGCTCCATTAAGGAGGCCTCTGTCCCATAAAGCTTTGTTCCCTGTGGGGTCTTCATCCACATCATCACTCGTGTTAGGGGGAAGACGCACCTGTGAATGTTACAAAGATAATCACTTTAGCTTGTCAGTCCTACTGTAATCAATATGTTCTTTGTGTTAAGAATGAAACATAATTTCAACTGTTTGTCAAGCATCATCCTTCTCTGCCATTTAATACAAGGCAGATAGACACACTAAACCACACTTACAATGCTAATGTTCCCAAACTTGTCAGCAGAGGCCATGGTGTCATAGTCCAGCAGACAGGCAGTGGTCACCCAGCGGGGATATGTGTCATCAGCGAAGATTATGAGCTGGTTCTCGTTGCGTCGGTAACGAACCCAGAACAAGCTCTCCTGAACGTCAGACACGATCACACGCTGGCCAATGGTATGGATGCCAGTCACCAGGTTGGGAACGTGCTAAAGAAGAGAACAATTCAGTACACTAAACACTGAGTGGCAATTTGGCTTTGACAGAGAAAGTCTTAATGAAAACAAATGTTGTACAAATACTCTGATTTATTTTGAAAAGGAATGGTCTTGAATCAGTAAAGGAATTAAAGATAAAGATAAGATAAAGAATCAAACTGTTAATGGCATTGATTCCATTTGGCAAACTGTAAACATCACATTGCAATAATATTTTAAACAGACAAATTTCATCAGCAACTGTTAACTGGCAGTAACACACAATTTTGAATACACATAAGATAAAATACAATTGACACAGAAACGCATTGCGCTTCAGCACCTCTAGAATCTACATTTATATTTTGGCAGCTGACTATGACAAAACTTTTAATTCCGAAATACAAAACTCACACAAGGGAGATGCAGTTATACTTATATTATTTATGCGTTGGTTCTCATCTACACCAAGACCTCATAAAATATTCTGGCTGAACGTTGTTTATTCTTTGTAAAAAAAATAATAATTTAAAAAGCAGACCATAATTTTCTGTCCTTATGAGACTCTGCAACTTTGCTGTGACTCATTTTTAAGTTGACATGCTTTAGAATTATATCTAATTTACAGAGGAAGAGGTAAGAACAGGAAATGAAAGCTATTACTGAATTGAACAATTCGACTACTGATGTCTTGCAATGTGGGATAAAAAACATCTTTGTTTTTACAGGGAGGAGGAGCTGCACCAGTCAAGTTTAATCTCTATTAAAGACACATAAACTGAAGCTACCCAAGGACAGTGGGTGGATGGTCTGCTCTGTCTAAAAGCATAAGATAACAGATTTAATCCTATATACTGAATTGCCTGTATCTAAGTTTAGTTTATCACATGAAGTCATTAGATAAACCACATTAATACAGGTAGCTTTAAAATGCACACACCATATGACTGTAATTGCACTTGGAGTTTCTTCAAGATTGTAGGCATTATATGAATTTTATATTTAATATATAATAATAAATATAATAAAGCTACTACTAGTAACAATGTTATTTTTAATGATGATTAACTTTTTTTTACCTCGCAGTTGTCCATTTACAGAGTTTAATACTTAGATTTTTACAGAACATGCAAATGTTTCCATTTTACTTAAAAAAAACACCTCTAAAACCATAATGGATTTTCCTTTTCAAAGTGTTTTTTCTTTCTTTTTAAAGAAAGATTAACAAAATGTATTGCCAGAATTATCAGCTGTCAAACTGCAAGCACCGACACTGAAGTAGCTTTGCTTAATACACAGTATGACTGGCTGGCATTCGGCATTCACACAGATTAACATGAGGTGAATGGATGTGTGCGTATGGGTCCCTGCTGTACCTTGTTTTCACACTTGCGAAGCAGCTTCTTTTTGCCCAGGTCATAGATTCTCAGCAGTTTCCCTACACCAACAAGGACTCGGCCCTGGAATGGAGCGATAGCCAATGGGACGTCCTCTACAGGGGTCTGTCACACAAAACAACAAGAATTAATACATCACAGCTACTCAGAATATTTCAGGTAACTTTGAGAGGAATTCAGTTTGAAATGCCACAGGTTTGTCTGAACATAAACAGCTAATATTTAGAGGTAAAAGAAGGGTTCGACATTTCACTCAACACAGCTTGAGCCCAAGATCCCTGCTGAGTCATGTCAAGAAGATGTGAGGGTAAAAAGTGGCCAAGACTCCGTGTAGCAGTAGTTTTTATACACTAATGTTTGTTCTTCTGTTAACTCTTTTGGACTGCATGTTGGTCCTGCCCGTTACGTAAGCTTGGGTTTGTTTGGAAAGTGAATAACAGATAAAATGCAGCATTCCCATAATATCTTCTACCTGCCTACATTAACACTGTGTCCTTCAAATTGCACCTGCAAAATTTAATATAATCACTTTAGCAAATCTTGTGATAGGAAACCATGCCCACCAACTTATATCTTACAATCAGATTATTTCCAGGCGTCCCTTTTACTGAGAATTGAATTTAAACTTGGCTTTTCTGCAGTCTACAGTAACTTTTTAGTTATGCTATCCACCCATTGTATATACCTCAGGGCTATGACTATGGGTCATTACCTCTTTCAAACATTAGAAAGCATTTTAGGAGAATAAGATTACAGTGGTCACAATCAAACTTTGTCTGGAGATTCACTAAGAGTGTGTTATAATGTTGTGCCTTTTCCTTTTCCAAGTGTTAGGGATGAGATCCAGTTAATGAGCAGTAAAGCACTCCTTCTCTGTCTGACTTTCAAATATTCTTGTAACAGATCAGTCTTTACTTTGATGAACCATCAAGGTTAACTGTTTGGTTAAATCCATAAGTCCTGAACATAAATCCTGTCACACAACTAAAAGGTGGGGGAGGATTTTATGTCTCTTATTAAAACAAAAAAAAGGAAGGGACTTCACTTCAGCCACACAGTGGCTGATCCTTTAAACCTTGCTAAACTGGAGGGTTTATGGGCATCATTAACTTCTACATAAGTTTGGACTTTGATTTAATTTTTTAAAAGACGTACATCTGGTTTGCAGCAGGAGCTTTAGAACTTGTTAAGATCAAGCAAATTTTGAGTTGTTACTAAAGTCGGGTGAAAAAAAAAATTTCCTAAAAGGCTGCAGTTTGAAGTATTTTATATGTACTTTCCAAAACAATTGTCCTTTGTTTAGCTGACACTGCAACACTGTTTTCCTGTGTGTGCTGTTAACTTGCTATAAATTTGTTGTTGGCTTCAGTCTAAGTTGCTGCGATTATTTTAGGGTACCCACTCTAAAAGAAAAACTCATCAGTGAATCTTTTACTGACCTCCTCTAAGCGTGCACTCAGTGGCTTAACAATGGGACAATGTCAACTCAGCCTATTTATTATAATTTAACAAAAGAAGTAACAACAATACGGGTTAAAAAATGTTTTGTTCTGTTTTTTTAAATGAGACGGTCAGACTGCATTGTCATACTCTATATCAGTCCTATCATTCTACTTCCAAAACTTTTTGCTAAACTCTAATCTAATGAAGGTTAATTTCAATATAAACTACAGGAAGTCTCATCGGGTATATTGTTAAAAAAAAAAAAAGCATTAACAAATCACTACAATGTCTAACTGCAATTTTTAAGTTACAGTATGAATATAAAAGTGTATAAAAATCTGTGAGACCATGACTCTGTCTATGGTCAGATATTGGGCCTTAATCATACAGATGATGTTATCATGAGTATTTCAAGTTGGATACGAATAATCTGTTGTCCATCTTGGTATCCATATGAATGTGTATGTCATTGGTTAAATAAACAAAAAAGAAGCTTTCTGACCAGACAGACTCATCTAAAATATATGGTCTGGTTATGTGGTTGGGAATTTCCTCTAATGTGAATAGAAGGGGCTGACACCACTGTGTAATACGGTCATGACTCACTTCCCTTTACTTCCACATCAGGTAACAAATGCATGTTGATTCATCCTGATAGCCTCCACCCTTCTAGAGTTTCTGCCCAGGAATTGCCCAGTAAAGAAGTGCTTGGCGCCAGAGCCAACAGCATCTGTGTTTGTTGTCATTAAATTTAACTTCACTGCAGAATATCCTGCTTTCTGCACTTTGGAGACCTTTCTCTCTCCCAGGCCTAATCAGAATCTTATGTTCACATCTCAAATGGTAACCTGGCTAACATCAGTTTCATCATCAGAGGAGTTTCCCAGACAACTGACAGCAGGGGGAGCGATTTAGGTGAAATATAAGTCAAGGTCTGAGCCACTTTAACATAAGAATGAGAATGAAATGATCAATAATCTTTTAACATATTCACTAATCATCACCTTTTCTACTTTCTGCCCCACAAAATAAATGGCCATATTATGCAATTCCAAATCTACACAAGAAAAAAGTAAACAGAAGTATGTGAAATAACCCAAGTTTCAGCATCTCTCCATTGCAGTGTTTTCTATGAGATACATTTTGCGGCAACAGCCTGTCACTGTTTTGGAACTTTTTGAAATGTCATAAAAGCTACATTTCAAAAACTAGATGGAACTGATTACTTTTGAACAAACAGCTGTCTGCTCCATCTACAAGATGTGAATCAGTCACAATGTCATGACAATTAAACAGCTCAAGAGCAGCATTTTCTCCTCAGGCTGAGTGAGCGAGAGAGGGTAAGATTATGTTACTGAGGATTTTACCAGCTGAGAATTTACAGTTTGAATAAACATTTGATTCTATGTGTAGATATTCATGACCAACTTATTATTGATATTAATTATTCACTCCAAAGCAGGGTCCGAGCATGTTAGGAAAAATGTCACGGCCAAATGGCTGTTATTGAGGATGCCTCAGAAGGTGGCAATAATGCCCCTTATATCGGAAGGCTAGTTTAACCTGTCAAGTTATTAACTGGTTGTTTTGCCCTTTAAAGAAAGCTGCAAATTTCCTCAGTTGAAACTACTTGGGACAAAAACTGATGGACAAACTCTGTGTCCCTGTCATCAAACTGGACTCTAACCAAAGCATGAAGTTTCCCCCACTTGATCAACATGAACAGTTAACCTGCAATCTAAAAATTTATTTCATGTGAAAGCACAGTAAGCTAAACATCTGCGAACTGAAGCATTATTACACAAGTACTAAAGCTTACCAGGGGATTCTTGTATAGTGTTTGCAAATTACAAACATACTTAGAGTTGTAAGATGTACCAAGCCCTTGCTAACTTGCTGTTTGCTCCTTTTCAGCTGGAAAGCAATGAAGTGATATATATTAACCAGCAGACACTTCAATGCGAAATTTTAAATTTTGATTCAGCTCACCTGTCATTCATACACTTTTTGTAGAGTTTCTTAAGGATAAATTAAGGTTTTCTTATGGATCATATTGATGTCAAACTGACAAGAAGACCTTCAACATGACTATTTATCTTGTGTTGATAAAACAATGCATTTTTGCACACACGTAAGGACATGTTAAGGTCATATTTCTTAAAAGGGAGTTTGGATTAATACTTTCTCCTTGCAATTAAAATACTGCATTTATTTTTAATGTGTGTATGTTAATATTTTTAACATATCACACTGAAACAATGAAGTACAATAAGGTTGTTTAAGTTCACTGACTGCTGTAATTTTTTATTTGATTGATGGTAAATGGTCTAATAACATGGGCTTGTCTTAATTACTGGCAGTGGCGGATCAGGCTAATAACTGTGTTCAGAAAACGAAACGACATCTCTGAAAACAATGCCTCCAGTCATGGCTCTTGTCAACACGGGTGCATAAAACACACCAAAAGAATTCAGTTTAAATGTCACTTAAAAGCTCAGTCTAGATATTATTTAAGGCAGTTAAAGGTCAAACCCACCTTATGCACAAATTCTAGCTTCTCTCCTCCACTGATGAGCCTATAGGTGTAGATAAAGCCGCCGCCCACTGATCTGGGGTTAAGAATCATGTCTCTGGCAACGCCCACCAAAACAAACCAATCATCTCCAGTGTTTGGGAAACGACATACTGCAACACTACAAAACAGGGAAAGAAAGGAGATGTGAAACAAGAAAAAAATATAACCAACAAATGACAACAGGTGTTCCATGCAGAAATAAAAATACAGCAACGTTGTGACAGAACATCAGCACTACTAAACATAATGAGTTTGATATTTAAAATTATATACAACCATGATACCTATGCAAGGTTCTTGCTTACTCACTATGTGTAGACCCTAAAGACTGTAATACTTCAAAAAAGGAAGGGAAAAATAACAGCAGGCCTCCGCATTTGAGACAATCTTTGAGTTTACTAAAGGAAGGTAAAGATTATCTGATACCATTGACCTGCTTGTCTCTGGAAGTCTTCTTCGGGAAGAAAAGACCTTTACTCCAAATGATGCAACTCCCTCATTTGTTTATGTGATGGTAATGGTTGGGAAAAGCGTCTTACATGCCTGTCCAAAATTTATCTTAGGTGTTTAACTGGGTTGAAATCTGGCAGTCAAAATATTATGACTTTACTCTTAAGGATCTGTCATGTTGTCCATTTTTTACAGTCAATAAAAAGACCATATCGGTGTTTTCCAAGTATCTGTAAACCGTTAACTTTACTCCTGACACTCGTTACACTTAATGTGTCCCAACAACGACTCCTGTCAAGTTCACCTAGATCTTATTGCTTAATAAGAAAAACCTGAATCAGGGCTACCCACAATGATATGAGCAGCCAGCCAGTCAAAAAGTACCCAGTTAGGTGCTCTCAGCTTTACATGGTAGCACATTCTTATAGATTATATAAGGGCTAAACCAATACAGACAGATAGGCGCATTTCTCCATCATCACACTTGCATTTGTGATTGAATTTTTGTATGCTTTTGTAATGAGTCTGCAGCCTCAGCTGTTCACTGCTGTTTTGACCAAAGGATGACCTGGTGAATCCTGCTGTTTGACCCCACTAACAGCAGATTATACCTTGCTGTAAATTCCTGGGATGGGTCACCATCTCTTTTATTCCACCCCAATCTCCTCCACTCCATCTGTCGAAGAGGTTCTGTGATGTTTCCACCAAATGGCCAGACACATGTCAGAAAGTATAAAAATGGAGTAAAGCATCCAATCAGGGGGCACAACTCTGAACTGCTTACTGCTGTGTGGTTCTGTGTAGTGCTTCCTGTCTAGAGAATAAACACTTGGTGCATGCTA
>JAPZDY010000023.1:1328634-1348621 GCA_029783645.1 Ctenochaetus hawaiiensis | reverse complement strand
AGAATAAACACTTGGTGCATGCTACCTTTCCAGTCTTGTTCTTTGACTCCCTATAGGCAGACCGGGAAATTTTTTCCACAACACATTGTTTTGAAGCAGAGATAACTGGTGGTAAATGCACAGCAAAAACTCAAATCTAAAGGTGAAGAGCCCTTCTTTTTATGCTTAAGAACCTAACTGCCGTGAAACAACTCATAAAGTCAGAAACAGTCCTGGGTCAGACTGAGGACAGCACCACCTCAAAAGCCTAAAAATTGACTTTGCTCACCTGAATGCAGCTTCATTCTGTTCCAGTTGCACCTGGTCCAGTGTTGAACCCTGGATGGGGTTGACGAGACGCACCAGAGAGGCCCACTGCCCGGCTCCAGCTTTCGGTGCGCCAAAGATGGCTTCTGGGAGATTCTCATTGAGGAAGGCTGCAGCCATCTCAGCAGCCAGTTCTCTTTCATCTTCACCAGCAGCCTCCACCATCTCCTGCAGACGCAACAACAGACAAAGCAGGTCAGCTGAAGGGTTACCACACTCTTTTGACAATTGCTAGCCCACTTTCTCCCCCATTTATCACGTGATAGACACATTAAAGGGCAAGTATTGAATCAAAGGCCACTGCCTCAAATTGAGAGTTGCTGAAAGTGTCTATGAAGGTCCTGAAGGAGTTGCACTCTCATTAGAATAATTTGTCAATTTATTTTGAACATTGTTATTAAGATAATATAACTGACTTTGCACTCCACATCTTTCACACCAGAGGCAGACAGAGCAGGGTTACGTTTTGGTGTCCTATGATTGTTGGACTCAACCCTGCTGATAGATTACTAGTTTACTGTGTGCAGTAAACTTGAGAAAATTTAATTTCTCGGTTGCCCAAAAAATTAACCAGCCATTGATGACTATTTATTAATATTTTAATTGACCTAGTCAACTGACTCTAAATTTCATATCTACAATTTGCTGCTCCGCTGTTGTGTTTTCTGGGACACTAATGCTTCAGAAAATCTTTGATGGGCATTTTTCTCACAATCAATATACCAATTAACCAATTATTTGCTTCCATTTGACCCACATTTACAGCCTCTATTTTGAACAAATCAATATCAATGACAGACACACTGAGCAAAATTTCAACTGAGGCGAAAATTTACTGAGATTTCAAAAACAGTTTCCTCATGCTCAGGTCGGGCTGTCTCTGCACTCTGAAAGGACCTCTTTACAACATACATCAAATCTCCTGCAATTACAGCATGACAGAGGCACCAAATTACTTCTCCTTATGCCATTTTTTAGTCTGGCTCTGTGAAAGGTGTGTTTTTGGGAACAAGGTTAATGTAGTCCTACTTAGACAGGACCAAGCCTGCTCCATAGGAAACTTCAAGCACGCTGACAATGGAACATTCTTCCAGGAGAGAGTAAAAGTACAGAAAAGGCTCTGCTACAAATGAACAAGTCTTTCTTTTTTAACTCTAATTGGGAAATAAATGATAGGAGTTCTCACCGACAGGCCATCTTGGTGCTCTAACACTATCAGGAGCAGATTTTTACTTTGCTAGAAGGATTATTACACCATCATCTCACCGACATTGCATTTCATACCTCAGCCATCTGTTGCTTTCTCTGAGCTTTAGTTGCCTCGGTGTATGCATTGTGGTCAGTCTCAATCAAAATGAGGTTGTTGGTCTCTGGATGAATCACGAATTTCCTGGGAGTGTACTGCAAGGGAAAGGCCACCTGGTTGAAGACGGCTCCTAATTTCTCCAAAGCCAAGATTCTAGATAAATGAACAGTGACAAGCGAAATGAGGAGGAGGGGGAGCAGAAACAGTTATTGTAATCATCATTTACTAGATTGGAACAACAGAGCTATGAAGATTGATGTGTCGTCTATCTGTCCTGCAACAAGTGCTTTGGAGATCCACCTAAGATTTCTGTTATTAATCAGACCAAAATCCCAAACACTAGATTGATGTTTCACATTATCAACATTATTGCATTTACTATTCATGTGACATTATTTTTTTCTGTAACTTCAAATTTACAAGAGAAATGAGGCTACCAACACGTCTAACTGTTGCCATGTGTGTCCATACCTCAGTGTGTTGGTGGAAATGGCCACTATGCCTTCAGGGCATTGCTCAGAGGCAAATCCAGATGCATATTCCAGAGTCTCGTATGACAGAGGGGTCAGATGGAAGCGTGACTGGTATGAGTAGCTGAGCCAGGAGCGACTGGACATTGCCAGGACCTGTCAGTAAAACAAAAACACAAAAAAAAAAAGACACAAACAACTTATAATTCATCCATTAATAATTTGATCTTTAAAATGACAAAAAAACATCAAATCCTTAAAGGATCTTAGAGCCTAAATTTGGGTTAAGATTTCATACTTAGTCTAATCTGCAGCGAAAAACTTGTATTTTCATACTTATATACAAGCACCAAAAATGACTCTTTTTGTAATTTAGTTGAAATTGTATTAGCATTATTATTATTGTTAAAATATTTTGGTGTGTATTGATCAAATGTAAATGAGTGACATACAGCTTCCTGTCCCTGCATCCTGACTCTGAAAAGTTTGACAGGTCGTGACCCCAAGTAACGTGTTCTCGTATCAGACAGGTCACCCGTCACTGGGTCCAGCACGGTCCTCAGCAGCACACCGTTCTGAAGGTGATTAAAAGACACACACAAACAGATTACTAATTGGCATGATCTAAAATCCATGTATATTTGTATAGATGAATTGTTACATGAGCCCTAAAGAATGCTTAACATAAACAGACAATAACCTTTTAAATAATTTTTTGAGTCCAAAACATTATTTAAAAACTCTAGACCTTTATTGTGAGTGTTGGTAACTGCACGGTTGGACTTGCAGTTAGATTTCACAGATTGCTGTACATATTCTTGAAACAATTATTTAAAATTTAGAATACTAGCTAATTGAAATACTTGAGATCCTGCCATAGTATTTTTCCTGGATGACCCAATATGCTTCTACACTGACATGACCAAGCATGTTCGTTTTATGTGTCTTTACTTTTTATTTATGAAGTATGTAAAATGTGATATTCAGAGCTGTTCTCTTGGATTTACACCAACAATCTGAGTAAGTGCTAACATGTACTGCAGATATTCTACAATTCTACAATTTCATTTAGCAGACGCTTTTGTCCAAAGCGACGTACAACACAAGCAAGATATGAGGGATGCTACATGTTTGGCAAAGGAGAGAGATTACCTGAAGCCCTATGTTAAGGTAGAGGAAGCCAATGGTTCCTTTTTCTCCAAGTTCATCCTGTTTCTCGATCCCTCCCATCTCAACGATACACAGACTCTCTGGCTGGGCTGGAAGGGCCTGCATACTCAGCGGCTGTAGGCAGTCCTGAACACAATAAGATTCAGAGGGTTAAGACCATTTCAGCATATCACAGGTTGCCAGCAAACGAAACAGTCTAACTAAAGTGCACACACATATTTGGATGAAAGAGGTCCTCTTCCTTTAAGTGTTTAGTGGTGTGGACATATGAAATCTCTGACTTGCTTTTAGGAACATTCAGTAATAAGTGAACGTCAACAGTCAGTATGTTTACAAGCACAAAATGTGCTCTTTTAAGTGAGGTCAAGGCAATGGAGTTGAGACTCTAAGAACAGCCACCAGATGACTCCTCTGTTACCCATAATTCTCAGTGTCTGCCTTCTGGTGTGTGCTACTCATCTGCTGTTGGTGTGTGTATGTAACTGAAACACACAAACAGAGCAGAGAGCCACAGCTGACAAAAATGGAGCTCTTAATGTGGCAACATGGCCCCTCTCCACGGGGTTGTATATTTAATTTAATGTGCTAGCATGTTGGGTGTCTGTTTCTGTGCTAATTGTCCATTTCATCTACAAACTACCGTTTCTGTTCATACCGAAGGGTCCAGGGAGATGATTCGGACAGTGTTGTCAACAAGCCCCACAGCCAGGAATCGCGAGCGTTGCTCACCAGGTGGAACGTTTGCCAGACTCATACAAACCACGTCTGCAGACATCTCCTTCCGCTCTGTGTACTCATTCAGCTGGCCTGACTAGATAGCAGAATAGAAAGGATAAAAAGACAGAAAAAGTATAACTACATAGACTTGATGTCATTTCAGTCCTTTTTGTGTTCCTTATGATACCAGAGATTGATTAGGTTTAAATCTTCATTTGCAGTAGAAGTTGTAGTAATATTTTTAGTGTCACTTTCTGTAGAAAACACAAAACAGGTGATGGTGATGAAGTTTTGTACAGCTATACAGTCTTAGGATTGCAGTTAAGCAAATATTGAGAGTTTCCATGTCTGGTACTACATGTTGCCAATGACAATGTCAGCAACAGATTCTGCAGATTAGTGTCGAAACAATGCTAAGCAAAACTACAATACATACAATTAAGCATTTTGTAAAAGCCACTGAGCTGCAAAATTATAACTAACTTATTTAAAAGCTTTGAGGTATGCTGTAGCAAATACACCACAGAAATTTGGTAATTGTACATATTTGGTCAATTAGCACAAGATATAAATTAGCGAACAGATTAAGTCAGTAATATGATAACTCTTTAAAGATGTAAAATGCAAAACTAAGATACTTTTGGTTAAAATATAGACCTATTTTCTGTAAAAAATATAAAATTTATATTAATAATTATTAAATTACTAAATTTAAGATACTATATGCGCAGTTGCACTTAAAATGTCTTCTTTCTTACCGGGTCCATCTCAAAGTAGACCAGCTCTCCTCCAGTGAGAGCAATGACAACCTGCCTCTGGTTCACAGCACAGCGGACAATGGTCTTTTTGCCAGGAGTCTTCCACTCATTCACACGCTTGTCTGCTCGAATGTGACGGATACCGTCCGGGTACACCTGTTTGGGGGAGCAGGAAGGGAGAGAGCGGGAAATATGAGACAGGTGGAAAGAGTGAATAATGAGTATATACAAATGTAAAAAAGTAAGTAGTGGGATGGTTTCATTGCTGACATAACTTTAGTGATACTTCCTGATTCCAACATTATCTTTACATATGGACTGTCATACATCCAGCTGCATGAGCAGCACTACATTCAAACATTTACAAGTCTCTTAGAGGAAATTTGGATGAGGGCAGAAGTTTACAAGTATAAAACTTTTTCTTAGTTTTACACAATCTTGCAGCAGACATGGAGTATAATCACAAGTATGAATGACGATGATAGTTATGATGCATTAACCCACCTGCACCAGGGCGTCCTCACCGAGCAGTGAGCACGAGAGGGTGGGCGTTGTTCCCAGGAAACCAGAATCTGTCACTTCCTCTACAGTCTCACCGATGGACAGAACCAGAGTGGCGTTCACGAAAGATACAATGATGTAGGCATCAAACTCATCTAATGAAAAAAGGATAAAGACAAACCAACACAGGGGAGTACTGGTTAGAAAAACAATACAGATGTAGCTGAGACTGAACATGATGGATAAGTAAGCGCAACTGACCCGGACACAGTAAGGACAAACACGTGGGTAACAAACAGCAACATAGCAGGGCTGTTTTGGTTTTCATTTTTCACCCATGGTAATGAGCTGTATTATGTTTTGCACAGGCAGAGTCTTTCACATCTGCTTTAGATCTTACACATGTTTAAATTAATTTTGACATTTAGTTAGAAAAAAAAGGGTTGCCTCATTTGAGCCAAAGTACCCAAACTCTAAGACTGAACAACACACGTCCTTCACTTGAAAGTGTGTGTCACAAGGAAACTGTCAGAAAACAAACAATGACATTGATTTTCTCCCAACAGGCGAACTGGCTTGGCACTGTGTGTAATCTAACAGTAAGCTCTTCCATTTAACTCACCATGTGACAACATCTTACTTGACACCATCCAGACAGAGCAAATCTGACTCCTGACCTCAAATTGTTAAGGTTACCACTTTAAAAGCACCTTTAAACATTTTCCATCTTAAACGAATTACAATATCAACATGAAAATAAAATGCTCCTGACAAGACAGCTCCTGCTTTGGTAACACAAGGACTTCTGGAAAATAAAACACTTATATAAAACAAGGCAGACCAACACACTCCATTTGACATTTTTTCAACCAATTACTTAAACAAGCATTCAAACAAAAATAAAAGAAGTCAAGGACATTGACCTTGTTGGTGTCATAGACGTCATCCTGAAACTAGCTACTTTTTTCCCCTGTCTCTGACACTTACACACTCATTCTCTCACATAACAGATCTTAAGTCTGATCTCTGTCAGCTGTGGTGGAACTTTTTGGCAAAATGTAGAAACCAAGACCTCTGAGTGATGGACTGTTGCAAAAAATATTTAAAACTAGGGAGAAAAGCATACAGGCAACTACTGGCTACTGTAATCTCAGGAATGAAAATAGACCAAATGTTTTGTTCTGGGTGTCAGATTAGATATACACAATGTGTAATCCAAACTGTCATTAATGTAGTAAAGGTCAACCATAAACTGTTTTCAGTTTCATAGTGATTGACTTATATATATACAGACTAAATGTTAAATAGAAAATAAATATTCCTTATTCATGTTTTGCAGACAGTTAATCTCTTCCAGTAAGCTGATACATCTGACTTTCTTTTAGTGTCCGTCTATAACTGACTATAAGCTGACATATTTGGTCTATGAGAGTTTGGATAAACAGTGACTGAAACTGCAAACTTTTTACCTTCCACATGTCTGCGCACTGTCCACACAGCGTTGGGGTTACCGGGCAGCTCAGACACAGCCATCTCTGATACCTGATACGAGGTTGAGAGGGAAGAAAGTAGAGAAAAAACAAAATAAACAAAAAAAAGTGAAAAACATTACATTTACATCCTACAGAAAATATTTTATCACCCTCCGGGTTTTATCCAAGGATGACAGTGAGTCAAGATTGTTAATAAAAAAGTCTCAAATGTCAGCAGGAATCCTAAAAATTCAGTTTGAATAACAACTGGTATCTGAAGTCTGCTTCGTGCCAAATACAAAAATATTGATTTCATAAGTTCAGTCAGTCATGCACAGTACTGAGCAGGTCACCCTTAGCAGCACTCACAGATACCACACAATTCCTGTTACAAATGCATAAAGACACATTTTGGTTAGCGGATACTTGCATGAGTGAAACCAAAGCCACTTTAGCTTTTGAGACAGCTGGATTAATTAAAACAGAAGTCTTTCCAGTTTTTACCAACGGAAGTACTCCATGGAACTGTCAGTTACTGAGCTATCTTGGGCTTCTGCCCTATTGAACCAGAAATACCTACTTATCAACATTCAGTCGGTTATTTTTGGTGTTTATAAGCAGAGAGACAAAACCCTACACTGTTATTGGAGCAGGATATTTAAACACTAGATTCAGTACTTGTGCTGAAAATCAGAGTGGTTTAAGGACTCTTCAGCTTTTATTCAGAGAAGAGACATGAACAAACTCATCACTATTCAGCCAGTGTGTGACAATCACCAAGTTTGCCTGCATGCATGTTATGTTGTTACATATATGTGTATGTGTGTGTACCTCCAAACCATGTCGAAGGACCCTTAGAGTAGACCGGGGTCCTCGTCCACAGGAAACATACAACTGTGGTGTATCTTCATTGGCCAAATCAGCAATCTGTTATAAACAGGATGAGAAGTATGAGCCAGCAAGGAAGGTAAAGCACTGTCAAGAGACTTTGTATTAAAATGTTCAGTTGCATGGCTAAATGTGCACAAAAAGACACACACACACAGATAAAAAACACAGACCTGACAGGACATGATGGGTGATAAGTTCTCCTGTTCATCCACCAGCACCAGGTTCTTGAGGGGGCGGGGCTGGAAGAAGAAAGTGTCTCCCTCCTCCAGTGGCATCGCAGAGGAGAACTCAGGCTCCTCGTCATCATCACCCAAGTGGGCGATCTGGTAAAGGTAACTAAAGGAAACAAAAGGTACAAAAACATGAGCAAAACAGATATACAACATAAGTTCAACAGAAACACTGACCTAAGTTTGAGCTTTGAAGATATTATTACACTAATCTTACGATTTTCAAGTCCAAACAAGAGGTTGCAAATTATGTTCTACAAAAGGCAATTAAAAAAAAGAGACTTACTGGTTTCCAAACTCTGAAGACACGAACAAGAAGCCAGTCTTCAGGACACACATGGCTGTTGCCACAGGGATCGTGTCAAAGTATTTTAGTCTGATTTCTGTGACCTGAGAGACAACACAGACCTCTTTAACACACATTTCTGAGCTGAAACATTCAGCATATGAAAACAATCCGCAGAAACTCGATGAATACTGACATAAGTCACTACAGACTTAATCTGGCATTGTGGCGATCACAGTAAGTCGCTGCCATTATGTGGGAGTGTTTGCTAACAGCAGATGCAAATTAAGTCTATGTACCACCTCATGGCAGGGCTGTTCAACTTTGGTCAGCCAAAAACCATCTGGGAGCACTTTTTTCACTGCAATGCCTGATCAGGTATAAATACGGCCTAAATGATCATTATTGCTTTTCTGTGTCACATGAGAGTTTATGACTATGCAACACCAATGCACAATCAAGATGGCTTCAGCATTTGTTGCACTTAAAACTGACTTTAACCTTCCCACATCATTGCTCACCATTTCTTCATCTGTTTCCAAGGTAACCTTAAATATGTCTCCCTGTTCAGTCTGGGCCAGGAAGAAGAACATGGACTTGGTCTTGTGGGTGGCTGAGCAGACAAATATCATGCCACGCTCCGGGTCATCAAGGTCATTCTGTAGGTCACGACAGACAAAGAAAATTAAGACAGACTAAAACAAATGTACATACAGAGACAAACAGTAACTAACAGAGCAAAAACATTACTACTCATAAAAACCTTTAAAGTCAAGAGGAGAAGCCACATTTTGATTTCATGTTCTCAAGAACCTGCAGTTGAAGATACTTACAAAGACAACAGAGGTAGTGTGTAACAGGTGAAATGTCTCTTTTTAAATGATGTTTTTCTGTATTAAAGACTCACCCTACGTCGTGGGATTGGGCAGCGAATATCAGGCTGATCTCCAAAATTCTTGTAAGTGATGTAGTTCTCGGAGCAGATCAGAACTCCACTGGGCCCATCTGAACCACCAGGAACTACACAGAGAGGAGAGGAGCAGGTATGTGTTTTTTTTCTTTCAAATAATAATATATATATATAAAGTGAAGATAAATGAAAATTAAGTGTAGGATTGCCCTTTTTTTAATATGCATTTTGTCCCTTTTACTACTTTAACTTGTGCTTTAATTCACTTTGTAGTGTTGGTAAACAAAGATCAGAGATGTTAAATGTTTCTCCAGTGATTGTCAGAGAAGAGACATGACAAACTCATCACATCTACAACACTATGATGATGACATTTCTGCCTGAATTTCATTTCCACTGCCCCGTGCTTGGTGTGTGAACACACAAGCCTCTTCCTGACAGTCTCTAACCATTATCATTACCAACTATTACTTCCCTGGTGCATGCAACCACACATGTCCTAAAGCTGACCTGTGATAAGGAAGTTTCCATGCTCTTCCAAAGCCTCACTGTATTTGCGGACCACATGATTCAAACCGAGGTCCAGCTCGTAAAAGGTGAGCGTCTGCTGTGTGTTGGCAGCAGCTTCTCCTGTTGGGTCATTGTCAGCTTCCTGAACAGAACAAATATTAACATAAAATATCAGAGGTTTTCAAGAGGAGTCCATTGTTGAAACAGTAAAGCTTAACAGACTATAGAAGTCAGGAAATTTAATCATGATTGTTACCAATGGCACTTGAAAATGAAACTAGCGCTCTGAGATCAGAGATGTTAAATCTTTCTCCAGTGAATGTCAGAGAAGAGACATGACAAACTCATCACATCTACAACATAAACCACTCTGCATTACTTTAAAGGCAAAACTGAGTTGTTTTTTTTTACCACCTTACCTCATAGTCCATTTCAAGGCAGGCAAACATAGGATTTTCAAAACCGACATCAACTCCAACGACATGATAAACCAGTGTATTTGCTTTATGAGCTTCCAGTGGAGAGGAGATGGTCAGTCTTGCAGCTGCATCTCTGTTCAGAATGTAAACCAGCTTCTGCTTCTCTATTGCTCCTAGAAAGGGCAAGAACAGAGGGTACCCAAACTGCTTAATTACCCCGTACACCGCACTGCAGCCCACTGTAGAACTGTAAATAATACTTTTAGCACAAAAAATCTATGCACAATTTAAAAATTATTAAGACATTGTTCACAATAAAGAGCAAAGCATAAAGTGAAATTTTTCTGATCAATTTACTGTTTGTAACAAGCATTTTTTTTTATTAAAAGCACATGAACTTTATCTGTTTGATTCATATGAACATTTAAACCTGGTGATTACTTCCTACCTATCATAACAGCTCTGCCTTTCGGGTCAACAGCCAGGAACTGTCCGGGAACAATACGCCGGCAGCCACTCTTCCCAAACGTTTCCTGGTGGATCTTCTCAAACATATTTTTTGATGGGTGATATTCCAAGATGACAATACGACCGCTGTCACTTCCAACAACGATGTAGTCTGCAAAAACACATGAACAAGTATAAATACAAAAGACAAAAGGTGGTCAATTGACTGAGAGAACAATATAGTTTACCTCCCACGTTATCAACTTATTAAAAGTTTTGTGAGGTCATAAAATTGCGGTTTAACATATTTTTAAATGCGTGCAAGCACACTTGGCAACATACCTTTTGTTCCTCCAGTGAGCCTGAAGGCCATCAGGGACCTTATGATGCCAAACACCTCCACTGTGAGCAGAGTGTGTACCTTTCCTGTGTTGGCATCTGGTCGCAATAATTCCAAGATCTTTCCCCTTGAAACGACAATCTCCTGCATCTTGGTTCCTACCAAGACACAAACATTTTTTTTTTTCAGCATTTAATTTGTGAACAGAAAAGATGAGCTGTACAGTTTCATTCTCAGATATACTCTAGCATGGAAATCATCACGATTATCAAGATATCTCACCTTTATCTGCTCCCCTTGAACAGAAATAAAACCGCAATTTTCAAACAAATCTGTAACTAATGAGCATCCCATAACCCTAACACATCTAAACACCTGCCACCCACAGATCACTGTGACTATTTGATCCCCAAACAGATGACTTAGCCCAATATGAGAGAACATTTTACTTAAGAGATGAAAAAAATGACAAGAAAGACTAAGGATAACAATTGCTAAACAGTCTAGAGGGTAGGCAGCAATCTCACCTGAGAAGTTTCCATGGATGGCATGGGTGATGCCTGTGGCACGCTGCAGGGTGATGTTGTACAGAAACATGGCTCCCTTTCAGCGGCTGACCCACAAAGCTTTTAAGGGGCTGCGGACGGAGCACTTAGCCCAGCTCAGTACTGTAACAAATAGTGAAAACAAGGAACCGTGTTTATTTACGGACAGGTACATTTCTGCTTCAAATGTCTCCTTGCTTGAGAGTGGGCTGACAGTTTAAGACGGACATTAGACTTAACTGAGCTACTTTGAGGAAGTAACGTTAGCTTTGTGGTAACGTCAGGCTACGTTATCACTCAAAAACATTTGCTTGCAATAAAGCCATCGGGATTTCAGAATTTCAAATGCTTGCTGAACACAGACTAAGTTTGTGGTTTTACTGTTTACATACCTAATGCTCGAAGACACTGCTAACGTTAGCTTAGCACCCAGCGTTATCAAAGAACTTCAAACTTAAGAGGCTCTACATTTATTTAACTAACTTAAATCCTTTGTTGCAAAGCCATGGTTGCGCAATGTTAACGTTACCTGACTTTTAGCCTTGCAATTTTTGTTGCCTAAACTGTGCTTAAAGTTTGCCTCTATAGCTTGTATTTCTACTTGTACTGAACTGACTGAGAGCCCATTCATTGTAAGCGCCACTTTTGCATGAAGCTATCTTCTATTTTCTCTCTGTATTACTTAGCACCTTGCATACTTTTCATGCATACAATATTAATTTGATTGCGGACAAATTGTAGATTTGTAGAGTTAAATAATTACCGGCGAGATTGATAAGATGATTCTGATTTCAGATGGATAACGTTTCATTTACACAAACAATTACACTACAACTCCGGTGAGCAGACGAAGAGCCGCCGTTTCTGGGTCCTTCATCAGCCTAAACTCCGTCATGAGAGGTGACCCTCACAGTGCCTGACAGAAATCCGAGACACGCTGTCGTAGCGTCGAATATCCAGCAGATGTCGACAAAGACCTCGAGATCAATACAGGGGCTCACAGGATGGAGGCATTGATGTGGAAGGTTTCTAAATATTTTTAATTATAATACTGCATAATTTTTTCTTTATTCTTTATAAATTGGCAAAGATAGTGTAACCCTTTATACTATTTACTTATAATTTCATAATTTTCAATACTACCTATGCGTTTGAATGGTTTTTCTATATATTTCTAATAAAATATATACAATGACATTAAATTGAATATGTGTATGTTTTTTAAGTCAGAAAGACTCACCAGAAACTACATCATGCTAAATGCAAATAAAAATGAAAAGACAGATATGTCGGCTACAGGGCTGACAATAAAATGTTCATCGGTAGTAACGACAAAAGCTCCCAGAATCACAGTACAATATATCACTGAATGTAAGCATCACTTAGTGTAAACGTTTGGATAGGAAGATTCTGATTCAGAAGATTGTTTTATTTTATTTCCAGCACCATGAATGTATTTTTTTCATGTGCCCATATTAATAAAGAACAAATTTAAGCATTAAATCCTTAAATTAAGCCTAAATCAAAATACTACTGTTCAAGGGGAATTGCATCCGTGCACTGTTGTTCTTAAGATAAGATAAGATAAGATAAGATAAGATAAGATAAGATGAAACTTTATTGATCCCACATTAGAGAAATTAATGCTTTTAAGTTGTGTTGAAATAACATGCAGAAATGTTTGTTTGTTTGTTTGTTTGTTTGTTTGTTTGTTTGTTTGTTTGTTTGTCATGTTTTCCCGACGAGATCATGGGGTCTTTCCAGGGTGCTGTGTTTGTCATGGTGGTGCAAGACCACAACTGACGCTGATGTCTAGAACTATACTGAGTCAATTTGCATTCTCTCTCTCTGTCTCTCTCTCTCTCTATCTCTCTCTCTCTCTCTCTCTCTATCTTTCACAAACACACACACACACACACACACACACACACACACACACATGTGGACTACTGACACATTTCTTCATCTTTTATTGCTATGCTCGCCTTATTTTGGAATGAATGCACTCTGAAGGGAGACTACTCGTCTTTTTGACAATACATAATATCAGCCCTGATCGATTCTCAGGCCAATGGTCCGTTTAATGTACTGAATGAACCAGAAAATGAAAACTGAGCAGAAGTGTTTTGGCAACCAGGTGAGCAATGGAGTCTCACACATTTTAAAACATCACTCTGAAAAATCACCCACAGCACTCCCGTTGAACTTGGTGACTGGTGAGGTTTAATGGGCCATGGTCTTTTATGTGATTACAGTGAAGAAAGAGACCGTATATGCCTCATGCAGGAAGAAAACTTCTCTCTCTTATTCTCTGGTAATTCTTTGATTGAGAGATGAAAAATGGAGTAACCTGTAGTAGCTACGTGTTAAAACTACAAATTCCATAATGCTTTGCATGCAACAAGAATGCTGGGGTGAAGGGGGCATTACCGCAGCATGGCCTGGAGATGAGTTCACTCTCCAGCGAGTGCAGTGAGGATGGAGGAGTGCAATTGCTTTCATATCTTCACAAATGGTGTGGATAGCGCAGACAGCGCGTTTTTTTTCAGCCAAGTCGATGCCATCCATAATTAGGATAGCTGTTTATGGATAAGAGAGCAAACCATTACACATGGATGATTTATAACCATATTAAAATAGGCTATTCAGAGGAGAGTTTTCAGCCTGCAGTCCTGGACTGTAAATACAGAGACAACGCCCAAGTACTTGTAGTGATTTTGCCCATTTAAACATCTTGTCAATGGGATTCACTCAATTATTGCTGTAAAGCTGGTGGGGGGTCATTTTATTAGGGGGCTACCAGTCAGTTTGCTTTCAAAATAAAACCGGCAAAGACGTAAAAACGAAGGTCCATATGTCTACAACAAAATGTTTTTTTAATCATGTTTTTTGTTTTTTTTTCTGTGTAATTTTGATTTGTACCCCCTGGCTTTTTGTTCTCTCAGCCTCTTCTTCATCCAGTTTTTATTAAACATGTATACTATCTATATTATTCATAACTGGTGATAATAACTACAACAGAGTAGATTAGCCTGACTTGACTCAGTTCGATGTCTATTAAAACACTCTTTACTGAATCACATTTTCTATAAATCTTTGTAAATAAGATCAGATATGATCATATTCTTGAAAATGTCAAGGATCTGAGGGGACATTTATGCTTTGAATTCCTCTTAAATTTTGACTTAGTGGCAGAGTCCCCATAAATGAAGCCTTGTTGTTGTTGTTTCAAGTGTCACATTTGTAAATAGTAAAGGATATAACATAGGGACCTACTTGTTAATGAACTTCAGATAGGATCAAGTCCAGCATACTAGGAGGGAGATTTTGTCAAATGACTGGAAAATGAATACAGAACTAATGTTTCATAAATGGCTTATTTATTTTTTAAAAATTCCTTTTACATTCAGAATAAGCGATGGGACTGATCAAATGGGCTTTAATAGGCTTTAATGGACTCTTGAGGCACATTAGCTCTATGAATGTGGTGCAGCCACAAAACACATCACAGGATATGTGGTCTTGGACTTTGCTACATTGCTAGTAAATAAAACAAGTAAGTCGTATATTCTGTTGGAGGACAGGAATCTATGAAAAGCAGAGCATAAAAAATGAGCACACTTGTCGGTTACATGTATATAAAAAATTAAGCCTATGTTTGTATCTACTGTATGTAGATTGTTTGTCTTTTGAATTTTTGTTTGTAATGGTTTTGGATTTTTTTTTACGAAAATACAGATATCACAACCAATAGAAAATAAGGGACGACAAAAACCATAACTGTAAAGGATTTTCTGCATAGACTAACGTCGGGCCTAATACATGTTTCTTGTTTGTTTGTTTTGTTTTTGTTGTGTTTTTGTTCATCTTTTCTAGTGACATCAATGTATAGATTGAAAAACACACACAGAATTGTTAATTGTGAAAAGATACAACAGGAAGTTGTAGATTGTGTTGCTTAGCGTGAGGGGGCCACCGGGGTCTACGAGGACCGTCCCTCCCAGGACGACACCAACCGACGCCGCCTCCTTGCTCCTCCTGCTCCGCCTGCCTCGTCGTTGAGGGCCGCCCCGGAGCGCACAGTCGGTCCACCGTTCTCATCTCGCATTGGACGCTGCCTTATCACTCGTTCAGTCATCGAGCGGGTTAGCAGGTTTTAGCATCTCCATCATCTGGTATCCGTCGCTGGTGCACACGCGCACATGCTACGTTAAAACCGCCAATGTCTTTATTTTGTCAACTGAGGTCCGTTTAAATTCGGTTTCTTGTTTGGCTTTGCATCCGGAAAGAGTGGAGAGAAACACATTTTAGGCACAGACAACGTGACTGCATGCCGCGAGCGACGAGAACCGCTAGATGCCCGTAACAAGAAGCAGCAGCCGCAGCATCAGCTGCGAACACGGCTGAAGAGGACCGGTGGTTGAAAGCAACGCTGAATCGGGATTTCACCCAGAAATACAGCTGGCACAACGAGGTGAGCATTTGAAAACACTATTTTCATGCAGCCAGTGTGTCTGTACTCAGGGCGTGCTGGGGGCTGGGCGGTGCTGTTGTGCTGGTAATGATGAAGAGGCAGGCATCATTGTCACTCCAGTGTGTGCTGCTGGTGACGGAGGCCATCGGCTCTGTGCATCGCCTTTGCCCGGCCGGAGACTCGTTGTTGTTGTTGAACTGCCTGACACTGTCCGCCTCTTTTGTCTGCATGATCAATCAGTTGAGAAATCACAAAGTATGAGCACTTAATTAAACTGTACGCACTTGCCTTTAAGACTCACATTTAGTACTGCAGCTTTTTATTACTCAAAAAACAACTTTGGCATAAGATTATAGTACCCTGTGCAAGTGAACACTCTTTTATATTTTAGAATCAAACTGTTTGTAAAGTGTTTTCCCTAGAAATGTTGTAACTGTGCAAAAAACGTGGCACTTTCCCTTAAAATTGAGTCAGCTTTATGGTTTTGACATTTTGGTCCCAAATGACATTAAATGCGGTGAATTGGCTGGAGCTTGACATTTAAACATACCCCTGTAGTTTCTTACCATTTTTCCTCCTCTGTCACTCAAATCTCTCCTGTCTTCCCTCTTTTCTTTCCCCAATCATCTTCCCATCACCTTTCCACCCTTCTCCACTTTCCCAGCATCTCCACTTCTATCCCCTGGTCTTCTTTATACACTTGACACCTATTTGTCCTTCTCACCCTTTGTCCTCTCACTCCCCCTCATTCATCTCTCTGTGTCTGTCTTTTCCCCTTCATTGATTTGCCTGGAGGTGTTGCTAAGAGACAACAGCAGTCTGAATGCTGTGATGGATAGAGTAGACGTAGGGGCATCTTTGCCTACTCGGTAAAAGAGAAGAAGATTGTGGAAAAAATCTCTTTTCTTCTGGTCTCCTCTCTTAGTATTTCATATATGTCTGTTGCAAAGGACACTAGATAAGATCGGTGGTTTCCTAACATTTTAATGTCAATGCAAGTTTTAATATATGCTTTTTATTATGGAATGTCATTTAAGTCAGTATTAAGTAAATAAGGTGGAAGTTGTCAGGGTCATAAGAAGAAATACTCAGAAGACTGCACAGGTTTGCAGAGAGGAGCTTGTTATAAGTTGTTGCACATACCTCCAGAATCACATGTTGTGCCAATAAATGTGCCTGTATTTCAAATAATGCTTGCTGGTTGTGCAGTGTGAGGCTTGACCAACATTAAATGTGAAACTAAAACAATCAAAACAAAAAAAATGGGGTTAACACAGACAGCTTAAGCATGTTTCCCACTTTTAGACTGTAAAGTGAGAAAAAGGTGGAAGAAGAACATCCCATTTCACAGGCTACTGTTGATGTTTCAGGTGTCTTGTTTTGTCTGACCAACTTTACAATGTCTGAGGATATTGAATTTACAGTGATAAGAGAACAGGAAATGTTTACCAGTTGTCCTTTAGAAAAAATGACCTAAAATAGTGAATCAAAATAACTTATTCTTTTTACGAATTGACTTATTTCTTCTGTTGACTCAATGATGAGTTTATCAAATATATATCTTAAGCTCATTTAAAATTTTTACTTTACCATCTAAAAAAAAACATCTAATAAGGCCGACCAGAGGACAGAACAGTGTACCAACTCTGCACAGTTAAATAGGTGCTAAAAATTAAAAACTAATCTGTGAAATTTATAGAAAAGTACACTTGAGTCAGAGCCCCCGCAGACCCAGCTTCAAATGAGCATTTCTCTACAACATAAATTATTAATGGCTATAAATCAAAGTTTAAAACATCAAAAACAGTCACATCGGGTGCTTTGATTGAAGCTGTGCCTGCTCTAAAGCAGTAAGATGAACACAGAAGAAGGAAATACATAAATCCCTTTAGTAAAACTGTTCTAACTGAATATCATGTCAGTGGAAGACTCCACAGCTCATAGCTGATTGAGGAAGTAAGCTTTTAAGGAACTTTCAGGGAAACATACAGTATTCTTAGTTACCATCAAACTCACTGTATAACTGTGCTGACGACATAGCAGGAGAAATATGACAATCTGTCACAGCATCCTCTAACAGTTGTGGTGACTGTGTGTCCCTCTTGTCACTATTTCTCCCTTCCCATCCAATGTGGATGCATTTTTAAAAGAGTACAACAACACTTTATCCTTTAAGAAAACCCCAGGGGCTGAAATGTAAGCAGGGACAGTCTCACGTTGGCTTTGCAATCCATAGGCAGAAGTGTCATAACCTTCAACCCGACCCCCTCGTTTAATCATCTGTCTTAACAATAAACAGAAACATCAGCAGACTGTTACCTGGGGAGGTTATGTCACTGTCAACAACAACCCTCAATATATCAACACTGCAGCATTTTATTGAGGTACTTATTGGTTGAGAAGCTTCTGTAGGACCTACATCCACCCCTCCCCTCTCTGTGATCTGCCAATCCCCCAGCTGCAGCTTCATGTCATGCAGGCTAAAGAAAACCCCACTTGCATCTTGTACACCTTCTTACATAATTTCACTTTTGAGACCCAGTTTTTAAAAGCGTTTTTGATGTGGTCCTGTGGTAATGAATGCAGGAGCTGCCACACACCACGTGTATCCAATGCATTGAGCACAATGCTCAAATTTCCATTCTGGATTTTTCCTGGCTTTAAAAGAGGATTAGATGCCGCAGCAACAAAGCAGGCCTGGTTTTGTAATCACGGCCAATATAACACCTAAACCCCTTCTATTCTAATTTTATGCTTGTACAGACACTGTGTTTTGGCTCAGAGTGACACAACACTGTCCTAGTTGAGGCAGTCCTTAGCTTCTAGATCCAGTTGTTTTCATATTCATATAGTTAAGAGGACCAGAGCAGACTTATCAACCTTATTAAATATCATTTTATAAGAATGTCTGAGAGCCAAAATCTGGCATTTTGGTACAGAGTAACCTCAAATGTCCTTTCATCCACTTTGTAATATTTTTCAAAGTGAAAACACTTTGGTATAGCCTTGTAACTGAGTAGCCAGTAAAAAATAAAATTGTTCTACTCAGTTAACTTCTCTGCATACAGTAATTTATGAACTGCCATGGGTTCCACTCTTAACAAAGACACAAACCTACAGGCTAATCTAAAGCAGCAAAAATATCTGCCCATTGATTTAAAAGCTCAATGTACACAAATATTCATGCCAAAACCCACCTTTAATTCAATAAAATTATTCATAAACAAAGGCACAACCCACATAAAGAATTATTGTCCATGCTGTGCTGTATGTGGGAGTTTTCAGCTTGAGCATAAAAAGCAAAAAAAAGGCTAAAAAAAAGCAAAGAAAAACCCCTAATGAAATTAAACGATTGATATACTTCTCTTCTACTGTGTCAGCAATACCCAGTCGGTGCTGTGTATTACTAAATTTCTGCAACTGAAAACACATTGTTCTTTTACTGTTAAGTCACTTTGAAAAAAATCTATGTTTTGGCATAAGCGACCATGAATTTTAAATAATTAATTACAAAGAAATTACTTCCCTGTGGCAAAAAACACTTTTTGTGAGACAAAATCTGTTCAAAGTAAAACCTGTGTAGCACTGTGTAAAATATTTGTTTGTCTACTTTAAACTTGAAAATGTGAGCATTGTACGGTCTGAAATTGACAGAATAAAATATCTCATATATTGGATGAATCAACATGAAATTTTACACAAACATTCAAGGTGCCTGAAGGATTAATCAGAAAAAAACCTTTGCTCTGCCTCCAATTTTAATCAAGCACCATTATCACGTCAAAAGAGTGATTTTTCCAGTAGGTCGTTAAAAAAAAAAAAAAAAACTTGCAAAACTAATTCCATGTTCAGCAGCCTCAGATATTTTGTGTTTGTTACTAATTATCAAATGTTATTATCAAATGCTTGCACGCTAAAACACTGAACTTAGCAAATATTATACATGCTAAACTTTGCATTGTCATTTTGAGCATGTTGGCTAGCTGACATGAGTATTTAGCTCAAAACAGTGATGTGTCTTAGTGCTGGCTCATAGAGTGGCTAGTATGACTCTTGTTCTGAGGCTATTACATTAAAAAAAAAAATCAAAATAAGAAACAAGTCTATCTGTAACACACACTCATAGGGGCAAAGCTCAAGTGTTGCATGTATCACAGGATATGGGACGTCAGCTGACTAAGCACGAGGCCAAGAGGTGGCTAATAGGATTCTTACCTTTTAAACCATGTGCACAC